>DWLS01004681.1:0-13622 GCA_018246255.1 Pachliopta kotzebuea | reverse complement strand
TTTTTTAATTTTACCGCGCCCACCGCGATCTACACCTCTCTTTTCGGCGGCAGCGGCAGTTGTGTATAAGCCCCACCTTGCAACCTAACAACCCGGGTTTGGCCTGCAGTCCCCCCCCCCCATTAAAGACCAGTTTCCTACTTACAATAAATGAATTATACTCAACAGTATCTATTTCCATTCATTTATCAGTGAGTAAACAGAAAAGTTGATTGCATATTCAATAACTATATTGGCGCTCTGTTTTCTGTTTGACTGTACAATAAGTTACAAATATGCATCAGTGGTTAGTTAATACGGTTTCACTATGCTTAGTACCGGTTCGCATATACATAGACAATATTTAGTAAATTTTTAAATTACAAACTATCTGGACCTTCAAAAGAGCATACGCATTGCGCTTGTTCAAGCGAATTTTTAATGCAACTCTCCAGAATACTTTCTCTGTGATCCTCACCGGGTCATTGACTTATATAGTCACATCCCACTTTGCTTTTCATGTGATTCTTACTCTATTATCTTCCTGTTCCTGCCTCATACCAGCAGACGTAATTTTTCATATGCTATCATCATCATCAGCCGATAGACGTCCACTACTTGATATAAGCCTCTTTTAATAGTGAGAGGATTTGGGCCGTCTCATACAACTCTGGCTTAATACGGATTATTGAGGAGCCAGAATCTCGTTTGTTGATTAGCTGGCTGCACCACGAGCAGGAGACGTTGGCTTGGGGTCTATGAGCTGATATTTTGTTATGGATAGAGGTCTCTTATCACCACATCAAAAACTTCTCTTCGTTTTTATTTTAGGACGTATCATAAAGATGAGCTGATCATTCACCTGATGATGAAAGACACCGGCTCGTCGCCTAATGACATAAGATGTGATATCTCGTTACCCCGGTAACTTCACCAGCTACCACACCTTTTAAACTGGAACACAGTAATGTTTGCACAGTATTGTTTGCCGGCTGCAATAGGAGCTGCAGTGGTATCTATATCGTCTCCGGCAACAGAGACTTACCACCAGTAACGTGACCGTATACCACAGGAATGGTAACAAATGGTATAACTACAATATATTCTTTCTTAACAGATAACGCTAAGAAATAAGCGCGAACTTCTGTACAAAGTCGGTAAATGAACCCTGACCCTCGTCATGTATTGAGTGTGTAAGCTCGGATGGAGCTTTTGTTATTTCAAGAACCCTTTGTGGACCTGGCGAGGTTTAATTTTTTTTTTTTCATTATACTGCTTTAAGGTTGTTTTTTTAATAAATACCCTTCGTTACCTTTTAGTCTCCGAACTAGATATGTTAAGAAGGTCCCATTAAAAGTTTTTTTAAACAACCCTCCAATTTGAACTATGCACAAAATATGAAATTTAAAAGAAAAGAAAGTTAAAAATTCAGTATTAAGTATTATATTAACAAACCTGAAACTGCTTTTTCTATACGTTATCATTTTATTATTAGACAAGTCGAGGAGACGAGCAAGGCATTTACTTGATGGTAAGTGTTACCCTTGTTCATAACTACGCGGTGCTAGTTAAAATGATACACACAGAACTACATTGAGCTCGTCACCTTGAGACATTAAGTGTTAAGTCTCTTTACCCTTGTAATTTTACTAGCGTACAGAATCCTACAATAAAAACAGTAATGTTTGCACATTATTATTTTGCGGTAGAAATAGGAGATGCGATGCTTCCTGCCTAGATGATCTCCGGCAACAGAGACCTAACAATGAAGACCTAGATCAGAGTTCCCCAAACTTATTTTTGTCGTAGACGCCTTGCCATGTTTCTCCGTGTTGTGTAGACCCCCTACTTACCTGATATTGATTTCCTGTAAATTTCTAACTGTAGTGAAGTTTCGTGTTAAAAACTTAAAGTAAACAACACATGTTAATTTATACATTTATCAATTGAATTTAAATTTAAACTACTCAATATAAAATTTTGTATCTGTTATGTAAAATTTACGTAACATTAAATAAACTTAAAATAAACTATAAATAAATTAACATAAGCAATAAGTCAATATTTTTAGTGAGAAGGATGAACCTGATGCTTTAATAATAAATTATCAACAATTGGCGTCAATTTTGTAAGGGTTAATCTTAAATCTCCTCGGCTAATGCTAAAACTATCGTTGACCCCCATTTTCATTTCATAGACCCCTAAATTTTTTTACGCTGACGGAGACCCCTTGCAGGTTGTCATAGACGCCTGGGGGTCGATATAGATCACTTTGGGAATCACTGACCTAGATCCTTTTCTGTGATGCTCTTAATCATTTGGCTTCAAATACCAGGATCCAAAACCAATGTATTTGTTCCTTTCATAGATCCGTGTGTTTCATCACTATATGTTGTGTTTGTATTGAAATTGCTTTACCAGTCCACACAACTTTGTCTTCAGTATATCAGTCACCAGACGAATTTTTAATATATGTAAATGAATATAATTATATAAGTTAGGATTCTATATATATGTATTTATATCTATGTACCATATTATAATAATTATTATTTATTAAGCTTTAAATATAACTTTCACATCATCTCCCTCCTCCGTTGACTGGAAGAGAATGACCATATGGCATTAAGTCCGCATATTGGACACTAATATTAGGTGTTCCAAATAAGATTTTAAAATGAATAAATACGTGTACATATATAAAAAAAAACTATAAAATAAAATCAAAAAAATATTAAATAAATTATAGTTTTTTTTACATTAACTGATAACATTCATAATATAGCAACACTGAAAGAACTGTCAAAATATATTCCGCGGGGTAGGGCCACGATTCATTCGGGCATCAGCCATAGAGAAGCGAGAGTCGTTCTTATTATTTGAAAGAACTATATTATATTCTGATTGTAAGGATTATAAATTAAAAACCTGTGAGTATAAAAGTAACAATCTATTATTTATTGAACTGGAAATAATGCAAAGATTATTCATTAAAAAGTTTTAAGTATAATCATAAAGATCTAATCTTTGTCCAAGCGGAAGATATTCCAACAAATACCGAACAAACTCTTTCTTTTTTGTCTCAGGGGAGATCTTCAAAAGATGCTCTGCTTCTTGGGGATGAAGTCAGGGTCATGTGGGATTCTTACCCACTAAAACCGCCTCGGTGGTCATCCTTGGTGCATTGTAGAAAGCACAACTCTTAGAAGCAGTCGCCGCGGTACATTTTATAAAGAACCCAGATAGATGCAACATATCTCTGCAAAGCCAGTGAAGGCGGACGGAAATAACATAATAAATAATCAAGTGACACGATTTTCACTTAGGAAATAACTTAAAGTACACCACCCCTCCGGTGGAAATCGAATTACCGAACAGGCTCCGTTTATAAAGTTTTATTCTGATCTTTTTAAACTCAATCACGAGTTGCGGGAGTAAGTTGAAAAATTTGCATAAATATACCGGGGTATGAAATTTTACGCGCCGTCTGCTGCCGGCGAGATTAATGAAAATATAAAGTTTCTACTTATCAATATTCCAGTCTTCGGGAGCTGGTGAGTTTTTTTTTATATTCTACTTTCATTCATACAATTTTATTTAACAAGCAGCCTTCTATTTGTAATCAAAGTGTTTTAAGGATTGGGTATAGCAACGTTAAAACTAAATCACATGAAATAACATCTATCTTTAAGAAAGAAAGAAACCGTTTTTTTTTAAAGATTTAGTACATATTAAATAATAAGAAATACCAGATAAAACATTTAACAAGCTTAGTATTACTATAGTAAGTACCGCATAAGCTCTAACTCAGTGTAACGCTGGGACAGCAGTACCAGCAGCCTGCCCAGTGTCCCAGCGCTGGTATTCTCCTAATACCCGTAGTGGGGTGAGTGCGCTCTCAGTCAGTCTTTATATTTATATATGTTACCGGATATGTATGTAATCCGTTATTGTATACAAATCCTAGGAAATGTGTACAATCCGATACTATTTAGGAAATGTATAAAATATTATTTGAAAAACCATTTAATGCACAGATATCCTAGGAAATGCAGAAATTTCCCCGGAATTGCATATAATTCCAATATCGTATTAGGAAATGTATAAAGTAAATGCTTTCTGTTATAAAACACGTTGTTAATAATATTTTTTTATTATAACACTTATTCAGACAATCGAGTAACAGTCATACAGTAAAATAATAATAATATGTTCATATTATCTTACTAATTAAAACTTCTAAAATCAACTATCTATTAACTTTTAGCGTATCACAAAACCAACTTATATTTATTCTTATAAAATCAATTGATTTCAGGAATTACATACATTTCCTAAGAATTGTATACAAAGACGAATTACATACATTTCTGTTAACATATATATAAATTATGTAATACATATTAATAATTACATAAAATTATATATCAATAAAAAGAGGGAATTAATAAATATACAGGATAATAAATATAATACATATGTTTTTACTTAATAGTATATGGCAAAGTAAAGAGTTAAAACAACAAATCTTTAGACAGTATATATGTTACCGTGAAAGACCGAAATCAGAGAATATCGAAATTCCCCGGTGAATGTCGACAAACACTTAATACGTCGGTGAAAGATCGAATATTTCATTACATTCTTGTACATTCGGACTCTCAGTGGTATATGTCGACAATGACAGATATGCTCTGGTAGAGTTCGAAAAGAGAGGAGCTTATTTTCCTTTCTCATTTTGAATCACACAGTACTGTAGTAGGATTGAACCACAATTCAAATACGAAGGTCTCTATGTAGATTTCTCCCCACTTGTAGCACCTAAAAAAAAAACTCATTTTAAATGTACTGTATCATTAAGTAAGTTTTTAACTTCTATATTATTCCTTTCTCATTTTGAAAGTACTCTGTGTTTTAAATTCTTAGTTATTCTTCTCAGAAAGAAAGGAGAAATATTTATAGCTACTGAATTACGGAGAAAAAGATATAAATTTCGTACATGTTTGACATTCACCATTAGTGCATAGTCAAAGTCAGAAAAAAGAATATTTAGTAAATATTTCAGACACACCAAGACACTATGTGAATGTTGACATTCTCCAGATTTATGTGTTTCATCGTAACATATACATAAAATAGATAAGACACATCCACCAAGAAAAGAGTGAATAGGCATTTGCTAGGTTAATGCACCTTACCATCATCGACCACATCTTCACTTACCACCAGGTGGGATCGTAGTCAAGCATTAACCTATACATACGTAAAAAAAAAAAAAAAACCTGCCTGTCTCTCGAAAAAGAAGTAGAGGTAAAGCTGTAGGCAATTTAGTAATTTTTCTCTTTTTCTTTACCGAGCAGCCTTCTGCTTTATTAAAAAAAACTTGCGTACTTCGTATTTAAATTTTCTTTTAACTGTAATTAATCTCAGTGGGGGAGGAAGGTCATTCCAGCACTGGTCATGAATTTAAAACTTCCACGGATGGCTGCTGCGTAATGCCGCGATGTAATTAACATATGAGAAGTGAGTCTGTATGACTGCTTCCAAGCGAGTTTGGCGTGAAGATATTTAGGACTGCCTCTTCTCACAACGTTGAATATTATACCCGCGAGTTGTAGTTTGATTCATCCATCAAGTTTTAGAGTTAGAGCTAGTTAGTAGCTGGTATATCGAAACGGTAACGGGTACATGCGTTCTGAATTCCTTGAATGAGGCATTAAGTCTTTCTTACTTAATACTGTGTATATACTGTATATATACATATAAATATGATTCTCATGTATATTTTATTTATTTGTTTCTGTTTAACTTCTATTCTTGAAGTGTATATTGTAATTTTTAACTCTTCCGGCTTATAAATTGCTGACCCCTGACCTAGACGGTCATAATAGTGACCAAGGGCGTCTAGTACAACCGAAAAAAATATTTGTCATGTTTATAAATTTCCATTAAAGCTATTCCTCTGCATTACTTGAAACACAAAAAACACAGCATCCACATTCGCTAAAGACTTGATATCTTTGGAGGATATTAACAGTTAGGCAATTATTATTTTAGTGTTAGTTATAAATATGTAGAAGGTATGATGGGATTGGTATGCCCGCTAGTGGCAAAAATCTGATAATACAATAATATAGAAAAAAAAAAGAAACAGCATTGTGAAATGCAAAAGTTATCATTGGAAAACAAAGTTATATAACTTAAAGGTAATCCAAAGTATAAATAAATAAATAGCGTTGACAATTCGTAATCGGTACGCGAAATTGCAAAGTTCCCGATTGCGAACTTTTTCATTGAATTATTGTTAAGTAAGCCGAAAGTCGGGCCCGGTTTGTTCTCAAGTCGGTAACTAAGATTTATACAAATATCGGATACGGATACCGCCGCCGTTATTGTGGGCGAAATTTAAATTGTTTAAGGGGTAGAAACCAATTTTCTTTAACTTTAATCTATTTACTTTACCTAAGCATCAATCCAGTTTATAATTTGTTTAATTCAACTTCTAAATTCTAATAGTATACAGTTTTATTCTTTATTTTAGTTTTGTATATTTCATCCTATTTTGGGACAGGGATTTTAACTTTCCTTTTTTTCTCGATTATCTGTTTACATTCCTTGGTGACATTTTATTTTTACCATCTTTATCATTTTGTTGACAAGAAAATAATTGCGGATCTTCAAAAACTATGAAATTTTGTTAATTATATCTTTTGACTATTCCAGCTTAAAGGTTGACATCCTCTAGTATATACCACTATTTTTTATTCGACCAGACGATGAGAGAGCTTGACGTTCACCTGATGGTCACTTACCATACGCTTCATATGCTGTAAGAAATATTGTTTGGTTGTTCGCAGGTAACTGCCTGGTGATAGCAGCTGTCCTGTGCTCCTCAAAGCTCCGCAGCGTCACCAACCTGTTCATAGTGTCTCTGGCCGTCGCCGATTTGCTGGTGGGACTGGCTGTGCTGCCTTTCTCTGCCACCAGAGAAGTATTCAAGGTATGGTAACTCAATGAAATTAATTTTAATTATTTCATTATCCACTCGCTCATTACTGTAAATGAAAAGAACATTTTAACTAACGAAAAAATGAGGGTATTCTAGTATAGTTTATTGATATTTTTTTATAGAGTAAACTAAGTAGTGGACATTCATCGGCTGATAATAATGATGATTTTTGAAGATATAAGACTCCTAGTTATCTATTAATCATCATCACAACCAGTATGGTGGTAGGTCTCTGTTGCCGGAGACCGTCTAGGTACCACCGCAACTCCTATTACAGCCAAAAAACAATACTGTTCAAACATTACTGTGTTCCGATTTGAACTGTGCCGTAGCTAGTGAAATTACTGAAGTAACGAGACTTAACAAAAGTCACAAAACGAGCGCAATGTGATGCTGTGTATACCATCTTAACTATCACCACGTTGATATAGGCAAATGTATCACTTACAATAAGGTGAATAAATAAATATATCACGTGACATACTAATTGATATATCCCGAAGGAGACGGAGGAAGTATTACATCACAAACTTTGTGATGTTCATCATGATTAACACAAGAAAAATGTCTCTGAAATATCATTAAATATAATACCCATAGAAAACATTGAAGTGCCCATTCCCCCTAATTAGACACTTTGGGGACCACGCCGTCGGCAACAGATGGGACGTGGCTGGCTCCGTATGCATTGTAATATAAACTTAATAACTTAATAGTTAAAGTACAATTTCGCAATTCATTTCACTCTTCTATAGAAGTCGGTTAAGAAATCATTTTCGACTTTATTTTCTAAAGAACTGATATTACTTTACAAAAGCATCTCAAATGTAGTCTTGATAACTACGAAATTTAAATACATGCTTGATGATAGCTGTTAATTATTTATTTTTCATTTGAATTAATTAGAGAATTATGATCGTGGATGTTCGCTTTTGAGTATCAGACACCCTCAAGGATGTCCACAACTACCAGTACCACGTTGCCTACATACACCGTCTTCCGAAGACTTTAACAACACCACATTGCGCTCGTCGCCTTTAAATATAAAACATAAAGTCTTGTTTTTTCTCTATTTCTCTATCTATCTCTTATTAGTAGCTACCCGTTGCATTCGCAACTGAAAAATTAAAAAATAATACAAAATAAATAAATTCATAACGTTACTATAGCTATAAATAGCATATGTTAGCTAATAAGTTGACATGGCAACTTCCCATTTTGCACGGACGCACGCCAAGAATGGACAAACGTTAGTAGTATTATCTTTTGACACGCAATTTCAAAAACTAGGTTCTACAATATAATAAGATTTCATCGCAATTTCAAGTTAATAAGTTTTACTTATATAGTACATATAATCACCATCTCAACCAATGGACGTCCACGTTGTATGTATTAAAAAATATATATTATAAATCATACAATAGAGAAGGCTAAGCTTGGAGTATGGAGTATCCCTGACCGAATCAGAAATGACGAGATCCGTAGAAGTAAGGTCACCAGCATAACCTTTAGGATTGTTAGACTTAACTGGCAATGAGCCGGACATCGCTTGAAGGATTGATAGACGATAGTAAGGTCCTAGAGTGGTGACTGCATACCGGTAAATGCTGTGCTGGTAAACAAAGCCTCCCCCACACCCCCTACAAAGGTCAGATGAACTGATGAAGTTTAGGAAACCGCTGGATATAGACGGCGCAAGACGTATTGGAATAGAATTCTTTGAGGGAGATTTATTCAAAGTACTGAGAGTTCATCGGCTGATGATGTTGATGATACATATAATATAATAATACATAATAATAAATACATTTTTTTAGTTAATTGATAAATATAGTTTTGCATATATATGAATGCTGTGCATATCTTTATAATGATGGTTACAAACTGGATAGATTTTCCGTCCTCTTATAAATGTTCCATTGTTTATTACCACTGATTGATAAATAAAAAGAAATGATATATCAGACGTAAACGTTTCATCAACACACGTTGTAATTGATTTCAACCCTAAAAATAGTCGACTCATACATTTGTGAAGCTCGATACCGAAATACAGATTGCGTTTGTTTAAAAGCTCTGATCCATTACGAGCGTATCGTTGCCGTGTTCAGATCTGATAAGTTAAGGCTACTCCGCTTAATTACTGATTGAATATTGATACAGAATGTTGTTTGTATCAATATTAAAACGTTTTGCTGATTAATACCATCCTCACTGACTCAACTAACGAAATAATCCTAGCCTTATCTCATAGCTAGAATATATCAATGCTGTTTTGGGAACAGATTTCCAATATAACATTGCTAGTTAGGCGAGTACGAAAAACCCTGTTACTTACTTAATACAAATTATGACCACGGAATTGAACTAGAGACCAATGTTTCAAGTTCTGTTTCATATCATTTAACACAATAAATATCAGCCCTTAAAATATATAAGGAAGCTGTAGACTTTCTGAAATCGTTTGTATTAGCTCGCACAGTCCGGATCCACGAGTCCGGATCCACTGATGAAGCTCTTATGATCATAATTGTGACCAAAGGCGATAACAGCTACCAAAAAAAAATCTTTAGTGAATTCTATAAATTTAAATCATACGTTTCAGGTTTCTAGGGAACATGTACTCTTTTATTTATTTATTTATATACGGTATACTAAAACCCTCTAAAGAGATAATGATAATTACTATCACTTCACATATGACGAGCAAGTGAAGAAAGGAATATATGTAGAGAAAATGTGCTTATTCCTAATTAAGTCAAAATTTTATACAAATTATCATTATCGTCATTGTCAGCCGATAAACGTCCGCTGTTAGATGTAGGCCTCCCCCAAAGATCTACACTCCAATTGGTCCTGCGATTTCTACGTCCAGCCGATTACAGCATCTCCATATTCGTACTAATATTTATCCTGAAACATTGTTCTTCTCTTCTATTTCTTGTCTTCCAATTACCTAAAAGTATTTATCCTCTCTTTCTTTCAATCTATATTGGACCTAGTTTAATCTATTTCACATCATAATGAATAATCTTTACAGATATGGATATTTGGCGATGTCTGGTGCTCAGTGTGGCTAGCGGTCGACGTGTGGATGTGCACGGCTTCGATTCTCAACCTGTGCGCCATCTCCTTGGACAGATACGTAGCTGTCACGAGACCAGTGAGCTATCCAAGTATCATGAGCAAAAAACGAGCAAAGGCCCTCATCGCTGGTCTCTGGGTACTATCTTTTGTCATCTGCTTCCCACCGCTGGTGGGGTGGAAAGATAAAAAGGTAATGAGTATAATTTAATCATACATAGACTACTTGGAACCGTGAGATTTAAAGATCATTAATATAGCAGATGTGATTAAAAACCCTTATGATTATTTAACAATTATACAATCACCAATTTAACTAACAAATGTACAAAACAGCCAGATGAAGCGGATTTAAGGGAAGGCTGGTCACCTAACCCGCCCTGCAAGTGGACCTGCGAGCTAACCAACGACGCCGGATACGTGGTCTACTCAGCAATGGGCTCGTTCTACATTCCAATGCTTGTGATGCTATTCTTCTACTGGAGAATTTACAAGGCCGCCGTCAGAACCACCAAAGCTATCAACCAAGGATTCAGAACTACGAAAGGTAAAATTTTAACTCTTGTAAATGTAATGTTTAGGCTTTGTAGTAATTTTATTGTTGTTCTTGGAACACATCGGTTTCATTACGATGGTTTCTTTCAAGGTTAGTGGGTATTACATCGTCTCTTGGTCCTACAACACATACAAACTGGTCCATAAACGCTTTGTTATAATTATAAAATAAATAGTAAACGTTAAAAAAAAATAATGTGTCCAATAACAATAAAGCAAACTCGCTAAAGCAATTGCGTACCTCGAAAACGTAGCAAGTAAAGAGATAAGCGAACAAGGTAATTCCCTTTTCCTCGCAACATGAAAGAAACAAAAGAAATTAAAGGCAAATTTAAAGCGAAACATCCGAAAGGAAAACTCGCATTATATTTCCCCCGTCAGGGAATAATAAACAAAAGTAATGTAATAACGCGAAACGGTCTCCTGAAAAATGTAAGAGTAACAAGCGTCTAGAAACAAAATCGAGTTGTACTGCCTTAATACTCGTAGGATTTAACGACGGCAACACCGTGCCTGAATTTAAGAAACATCCCTCGCCCTACATATTTAATTGCTGCTCAAGAACTTGCCCTCCGCCCCTCCCCTCCTACCTCATTGTATTTTACAGCCCAACCTTCCCATTGTCCGTGGATAATTATATGAAGTACCGGGGTCGTATTCAGTCCTAAACAGGGTTACGACTTACACTACTATCCGGTACAAGAGTATACCCTCTTTCATTATAGAAGGAATTTACTTGGATATAGAATGACTAAGAAGTTAGTACTGCTTTGAAATTACGAATTAAAATATATGTCAGTAGTAATACCTATACATAGATGGACTTTTACAAGTAGTAGATCTCTGTTACCACAAACCGTTTAGGTACGTACCACCTTAACTATTGCAGGAGATAAACAGTATTGTTTTACAGTTTACGAAGCGTTGTAAACTAATGAAATTAGTAGGCAAATGAGACTCTACATCTTATGTCCAAAGGCGACAAGCACAATGTGGTGCTGTGTATACCATCTTAATCAGAGCCACGTTGTTATGGGCAAGTGTATCACTTACCAACAGGTGAACGCCTTACTCATCTCGTTGCCTCATCGAATACAAAAAACCTTGTAGTATACGCAAATCTTATTATTTTTTGGGTCCGAGCTAATTGGAGTTGGGAGTTCATTTACAATTAAAATATTTTTAAACTTCAGAGCGACAAGGGAAAGATTTTCATCTAGTGACATATCGCAACTTTCTATAATATAGCGTTAGTATAAATATAAATAGCTTAGTTTTTTCATAAACCAAATCTTTAATAATCATTTCCTTAAAATTTTCAAGGAAAAGGTTTGGGCAGCCGTTTTGACGACAACCGCTTAACGCTGAGGATTCATCGGGGCCGCGGCTCGGCAAGACCTCACGGTTCTCCTCTATCTACTGCATCCAATCACTCCACCAGTACATCGCTCAGCGCATCACCAGAACGACTGAGGAGGTAAGATTTAAGGAAGATTTATATTAACCAATAAGAAATCTGCCTCCATTATGTTATTCTGAATGAAGGTATTACATTTATACTCTTTATCAATTATGTATTGATATGATAACATAGAAAAGTAATGTACTAATGGTAAGTCTTTGTTTAGCCACACCGTTTAAGTAGACACCACCACTGCGACTATATCTCTCACTAGATAATCAGTCAGGGAGATAAACATAATGTTGTATGGATACGTCCTGCTCGTTTTTATGCTTCAAAGAATAATATAATTCTCTCAGGCACTCAAGCGCTCGTCGTGCTCACGAGAAGATCAAAATATCCGTGTCATATCCATCGTCTGAACAAATATGCCCGGGACACGAGAACTCTCGCTCGCCTAGCCGGTCACCCAGCCCATCCTTGTACGCGGTCCACTACGAGAGGGACGGAAGGGAACTGACTGAGAGCCGGCTGAGGGTACGGCCTACGCACCACCTGGCTCCAGGGCCGTTGTACGATGAATTCGACGAGAAGCCGAGAACTAGGAGAATGGGAAAGAGGAACATTAAAGCACAAGTAAGCATATCTTTATCCCGCTAATATTCTCTTAAAATGTGATGTGGAGCACAAGTTAAAGACGAATTTTAGCGCTGGGTGCCTCTTTGATGAATAAAGACCAAACCCGCGAAACATTTCTAAAATTTTGCAAAAAGGTCATCGTAGTAACAATAAGCGCTAACAAAACGTGAAGCATATAAAAGGTAAATAGTAGAATGTAAGAAGTAAGAAAGATAGTATAACTATTAAAGAAGGAAATAGGAAGAAAGGAAATAAATTGTATTACAAAGCACGATAGTCAATCCTTGACTCAACCAAGGAGTTGAATTGGTTGAATTGAAACAAAATGATGTGAAATTACATAGGTCCTGTTCTGATAGATTATTCATTTTATATTCAAAATTTCTAACATATAAATATTAAAAATTTCAGGTAAAAAGATTCAGAATGGAGACGAAAGCGGCGAAGACCCTCGGCATCATAGTTGGAGGCTTCGTGTTTTGCTGGCTGCCGTTCTTCAGCGTTTACGTGCTGCGCGCATTCTGCGGTGACTGCGTCACTCCCATCGTCTTCTCCGTGCTCTTCTGGCTGGGTTACTGCAATTCCGCAATCAATCCATTGATCTACGCGTTGTTTTCTAAGGACTTTAGGTAACAAGTTATTTAGTATAATAAAATTAGCTTCTGCTGTTACTTTTGAAGCCAGTATATGGTTCTTTATAAAGACGTTCTGAGATTTCCATGGGATTTTTATAGTACTCATAATACCGCTAGTGTTACTGGTCTGTAGGCTACAGTAACCACTACCTGTTCAGGTGTACCAAAAGGTTGATAACTATTTCTTATACAAATTTAAGTGTTACATTAGTTATTTGAAACATAATTCATTTTTAGACAAGAAATATGTAAACATTATGTCTTTTAATATTGGAGCTAAACCTTCGACAGTCTTCTTTTAATAGAAGGTTATAAA
>DWLS01004680.1:0-13627 GCA_018246255.1 Pachliopta kotzebuea | reverse complement strand
AGGGTAGTGTTTCACCGGTCGATCCTGCCCACCTACGTGCTACAGTGAACTGCAGACTTAGATCTACTACCTTAGATTAAATGGTTTTGCTGAAGCTACACATTACCTATAGTAATGAATAATTACTCAGTACTGTATAAATAAACGTTAATTTTTAACCTCGAATCAAATATTTAACTCTCTCCAGTTAACTTTCGCCACATGTGAATAATTTTAACCCGGAGACCACGGCGGTGACGAGATTAGCTACTTTACGAGTCATTAAACGTATTACACTTTTATTTCTCTTCGTTTGAAGCGGAGGTGATAAAATACAGAAAGTATAAACGGGAATATAAAAAGTACAGTTGAAATAAATAAAATCGTGCTCACTTTCTATAGAAATAGATTTTAGCATCAGAATGTACAAAATATAAAAAAAAATCTGTTTTTCCATCTGTGGCAGCTTAGTTAACGCTGAATCGATTTTGATGTAACTCTTTAAGCTTTTGTTTTCGTTGTAGATTTTAATTAAGTACTAACAAGTTTTATATAATTTTCGTTACTTCTAAATATTCTACTTATAATGTATATAATGAAATAAGATAACTGAAAAAAATAGGGAAAAAAAATAATAAAAGCTCAGAGCATCGTATGTGTTTATAGGAGGAGAATGTAAATATGTGGTATGGCTTAAGTAAATTAAAAACTGTAAATGTATAAATTAGTAAAAATTGTAAAAAAAAAGGAATGTCAACATACAATGAAAAAGAGAAAAGTAGAGATGAAAATGTAGGAGGCGATGCATCACAGAAGTGAACAATATTAATCGGAAAAATTGTGAAGGTATGAATGAAGAAATGAAATGTATGCTAGAGGAAAAGTTGAAAAAACTTAAAGGAGGAAAGAAATAAAAAAGAAACTATATCTCCCTATCCCACAAAATAGTGAAGAAAAAATAAAAAATATCGTTGACATTGTATGTAAGTAGGTAGCTTAAACCTATCTTTGTATGTCGCTATACAGAAAATTGTTTCACGAGGCTCCACTCCCGTATTTTGTGTAGTCACGACTTCCTGTGCCAACACTTCTTCTTCCTGCTATTTTCTTCATTAGAGCATTCTAGATGATGATGTATAATAGACTATATGTTCCATCACAATATTAACCAGAACGCTGTTCTTTTGAAATTTGATATATTTTTTTATTTACGAGACGAGTAAAGCGTTCATGTGATACAGTAAATGATACACTTGCACGTGGCGTTGGTTAAAATGGTATGCAAAGTATCACATAGTGCTCGTTGCCTTAAATCGAATGACACCTGATATGTTAAGTATCGTTACCCCAGTAATTTCACTAGCACCTTTCAAACCGGAACAGTAATATTTACATATTACTATTTGTCCGCTGCAATAGGTGCAGTAGTACCTACCTAGAAGGTCTCTGGCAACAAAGGCTGTATTTCGTACACAATAATTTATGGTAAAAGCTTTGATAATTATGTAAATTTAAATTTCCTATAAAGCTCGATCGGCTTATCTTCGACTTTATGAATCATAAAAACGTAATCTTTAACCGCCAGGCAATAATCATTTGAAGGTGATAAAATGTATAAGTCGAAATAAATAAAACGGGCGGATTGTGCAAATAAAACATTGTAACAGGCGTAACTTGTAAACATCTCGAACCATTCGGGGAAACTGGCAACAATTTCATCTTGCCGTTAGTGAAATATCTCCGTTCTGCCCACTTTCTCCCTTTATCTCATTCTCACGTATATTATACCTATAATTTACAAGAGCGGGGAAGTAATAAAACTTAATGCAAACGCGTCGGCAACAGTGGTGTTTGTCGAAATCTTCGCTAAGGAAACGCTACACGACCAGTGTTGCCAGAACCGTGCAGTTTACCAGCGACGGCCAATTTATTTGCTGCTATTACAGCCGAATAATGTCAGTAAGGTTCTGGTTGTTCTGGTTCGCGAACCGCTCGGTATTAATGGTGTAAATACATTATCAAGGAAAGTGAATGCGTATTGAATCAGAAATCACAGTTGCACAGTAATATTGTCTGGGCTACATATAAACAGATTCAAAATTTATGTATAAGTTAATGCGTATATAAGTATAAGTACATACCTTTTTTTTAACTTTTAAATCTCACTTTCTTACTTCACCTACTTAACCTACCAACGCCTAGGTTGAATGGTAAAGAATGCCCAAAGGTATAGGTTCGCCTAATGGATCCTAATTTTAGGTGTATCAATAACGTTTAAATAAATAAAAAAAGTGTTCATATTTTATATATATTTATGTATGTTCGACAAGTTCACGATAAATAAAAAAGATACCATTCTTCGACTATTGATTTATCTTATACAACGAAGATAGTTTTCTGTGACCAATACCTGCATCATGACGAGCAGCTAAAGTTCAAATCTTTCATGTCTAAGCACGTGGTCTGAGTTATCCAACTTTTACCCTCTTGACAATTATAAAACCGGATTTATTTCATCCACAGTACACTTCCACCCACTTCGAAAAGCGCCGAGTGAAAATAATTGCTTCCGACGTAACCAGCGCAGGTAGGAGTCCGTTTCCGTTGAAAAGTACCGATGTGTTGATAATATCAATGTACTTTGTTAAGTTTGCTCTCTGCGCAAATAAATTTAACGGAATGCGAACCTTTACTTGTACCGGAATAAAATATAGCAGAGGCAGGTTTCTTTAAGCCAAAACTTGATTAAATGTAAACCAAAAATTGGTAACTTTAGCTACTTCAATAAATTTGTATAAAGACATTAACAATCATTTAAATGAAATTTTCTTGTCCAACAGCACACACCCTTAGGTTAAGGTGATGATGATGATGATGATTCTATACGAAAACAAATTTCTTTCAATGTTTGAATCAAAATTTGTTTAAAATACATTTAAAGTACCTCAAAGTACCTGTCCTGTACGTGAGGTTAACTATCAAATTTGCGGATTCGCATCTATTTTAAATCCCACACTGGCTACTGTCGATCATCATCATTATCATCATGAAGTGCTTTCCTCAAAGTGATGTTTGGATTGCTAAATAGAAAAAAATTGTTATGGTCTATTATTTATACAGTCCACTACTTAGTGGTAAAAATCAATTCACTAGTATTCATAAGCACTTCATGATACTTAAATCAAAAAGTTTTTTTTTTATATTTTTTAAAACTAGTAAAGTCACAGATTTATTCAGAAAATGCACAAGCGGTCTTTACCTTACTCATTTATTGATTATACATCCTCTGATGGAGTATGAATATAAAAACTTAAAATTTATTTATATATATACATACATATAGCAAGAGTGACGGGATTAGCATAGCATATATATGACTCTAATTTCAAATTCAGTTTGTGCTTTAAGCTTAAATCTATTAGCCTTGTTAATGTCCCAATAGCAATTCGTATAAGTATAGCATTGTATAGAAACTCGTTTAAATAATTTGGCCGGTAATACGAAATACAATATAATACCACTTGTTAATGTTTGGAAAATTAAATGTCTACTCAGTAATACAATACATTTTGAATTTTCCTGAAATACTGTCGATAAAATACTATTTTGTTTACACACGCCGACACCGCTGCGGAGGAACGAAATATATATGTTTGGTTTTGAGTTTCATTTTGTTCGCGTTTAATTCCAATGCTGTTGACATTAATATGAGGAAAATGTCGCTCGGTAACACAAACAGGCGATAATTAGATTCAAAATTATGTTTACTACTGCAGGTTTTTGTTGTGTTTGTCATTCGAAATGGCTTTTTTCAAACAACGGACTGATAGAACAAACAGAACGTCCACAGTTGGTTATACACCTGTGCGTTGTAACTTTAGTTTTATTATCGATCATGAGTTATTACTTAAGTAAGGTCTTTCTTTGACATGATATTCAGTAACAATAAGGATTTAAGATTGTAAAAGATGTTGCAGATTACAATAATATTGCTTTAATGGCAGATCTACAACATTCGAAGAAAACCTCTTCACCGCAGCGCAATAATCTCTTTGTGTGTTTATGAAACATGTTAACTAATTAATCAAAGTCCTAAACTAGAAGCTAGGATAGGAGCTAGCAGAAATGCATCGTACTTATGTTGAAGTCGCCGACAAGATGAATGCAAGCATTTATGTCTGCAGAGCTGCTTGTGTGCTGCAAGCGACAGCTTTACACCGTCTCCGCCATCCTCGCATGCTACATTTGGTTTTGACGTATTAAATTTGCATAGAAACATAATAAGCGAGCAGCTAGCAAAGAGCATGGCATAGCTGTAGGCACGGAAATATGGGAAAGAGAAAATAGAATACCCATGGAAAACAATGGCTAACCCTTTCTAAAATGAAAAAAAATTCTTCCTATAACAAAAATAAAGTAATTCTTCCTCTAATTTTTATATGAAAAATATTTCATTGTTGATCATCATTATCACCAACAGCCTGAGGCAGTCCTCTAGACCAGTGATTCCTAAAGTGGTCTATATCGACCCCATGGGGGTCTATGACAACCTGCAATGGGTCTACGTCAGCGAAAAAAATTTTAAGTTTCCATGAAATGAAAATGGGGGTCCACGACAGTGGATCTCAACACATCCTTCTCACTAAAAATATTGAGTTATTGATTATGTTATTTTATTTATAATTTATTTTATGTTTATTTAATGTTACGTATATTTTACATAACATATACAAAATTTTATTTTGAGTAGTTTTAATTTAAATTCAATTAATAAATGTACAAATTAACATATGTTTTTAGTTTAAGTTTTTAACACTAAACTTCTCTTCAGTTAGAAATTTACAGGAAATCAATATTAGGTAATTAGGGGGTCTACCCAACACGGAAAAACAGGGCCAGGGATCTACGACACAAAAAAATTTGGAGAACTCTGCTCTAGACAATAGACCATTCTCAAAGAACTCTATAAACAAATAATATATGACTATTATTGAAGTTTCTTTACTAGTAGGCGTTTAAATGAAACGTAGTTAACTTACTTGAGCACTATTTTTATAAATTCTTTAGAAGTCGATCAGGGCTTTAAGGAAACGGAAGAGCAAGAATTGCGAGCACAGATCAGATAAAAGAAAAAGTAGACCTAATACCATACAAAGGAAGTCTAAGAAGTTGCAAAGTAAAGGTCTCTCTGTCGCCGGAGACCCTCAGGTAGGTACCACCGCAATTCCTATTGCAGCCGACAAACAGAGAAGCTAGTGAAATTACCGGGATAACTATACACCTTATGTCTTAGGCGTCGAGCGCAATGCGATGCTGTATATACCATAACCAGCGCAACGTTGTTACGAGCAAGTGAAAACTTACCATCAAGTGAACGCCGTACTGGTCTCGTCGTATAAAAGAAAAAAAAATAAGAGAAGAAGCTCTGAAATAGTACAAGTATAAAATAAATCACTGCAAAAGACTGTCTGCTTCTTGTAAAATATCCTCTTGAAAGTAAAATTCCCCCGTTCCTAGTCTTCAGAGTTTCAAGGAGTCACCGCATCTCCTTTATGTAAGTACACTAGTCTATAATATTAATGACACAATTCTAAATTTTTAGGTTACTTTAAAGAAACAATATTTTAAGTCAAAATAAATAAGTAAACACTTTTTTTTTTAAATTCACGTTGCAATACAAACATGGATTTATTTCAGACAGACTTTTCTCCGTACCCAACGTACAATTAAACTTGAACAAACATTTACAAGCAGACCGACGTATCATTTTCAAAACAATCCCGTAAACATACAGGCTTACGTTTCAATTAAAATTTTATAACGAAATAACAAATTCACTGAAGAGATCTGTACGTAATTTTAACTTTGGTAATGTTTACATATTAAGGAGAATGTTTTCGTTTTGTAACACCGCAAACAATTAATCGAAATGTTTTGTTAGAGAACTCATAATCTCATAACAAATTAACTACATTAAAATACGGGAATCCGCTGAAATCAGATAGCTCAGGACCGATGGGAGTGAAGATCTTTAGCGGAGGCCTATGTCCAGCTGTGGGCGCTTATTAGCTGATGATGATTGTTACGTAATTGATGCCAGCAGGGACATTTGGACTCTGTACAAAAGAGCCGTGAGAATCATCGACGACCTATTGCTAACGGGTGGTATTGAAAATCTTAGTTGTACCAGATACTTTGCTTCCTTATGTGTTCTATCGCCTTTATAACGGGATGTGGACTGATGATCTGTTTGACATGATGCCCACGGCTACATTCCATCATCGCATTATTCAACATCGGCAGAGAGTTCTCCCCTTACACTCGAACGCCAATGTTCATCTACGGTCCGGTACCAAAGATGTTTTCTTCCAAGAACACTCAAATTGTTGAATGGGTTACCTGTTGAGGCTTTCCATAGGTGCTACAATATGAAGTTCTTCAAAAATAGCGTGAAGAGGTTTATAAAGAGATAGCTAGTGATATACTTATGGTGATATTAGCGGTTATGGACTACGGTCACCACTTAACGTCAAGCGGGCCGCAAGCCTATCTTCTTTTTAATACTAAGTTCCCTGTTTCCCTTGGTCAGTGTGGGCCAAGTCTTGCTTACATTTTTAATTAAATAATTTCTTTGCTGTAATTCTTCTATCCGGTTTTTTTGTCGCGAGGGAAATCTTTAAAAGATACTCTGCTTCTGGAGGCAAGTCAGGGTTATGTGGGATTTATACCCACTAAAATCATCTCGGTGATCATCTTCATTGCATTGCGGAAGACCCCGGGATATCCTACGGAACTCACCGGTGCCTCCCTGCACTTCTGCTAAGCACATCCTGGGGAAAACTGATGCTCTCCCCAGTATAAATAGTATGCTATGACAAAGTACGAGACAACTTCGTATTTGTCGTAGCATACTATCAACGCCCGCGAACCCGAAAACTCTTTCAGTCGCCTTCTAGGTCAGGAAGGGCTTACCTTAGTCCTTTTCTTGATAGCTCAAGACTACAGGGCTAGTAGTTCTTTTATCCTATTCCCTTCTCTTACTCTTTCAGTCTTTTATTTATCTTTTTTCATGCTCTCATTCATTCTTTTGTCATACCTTCCTTCCATACATAGCGCTGCGCGATTTAGGGCATTAGTCTTTTATTGAGGTCTTATACTTAGTCCTGACAAGCCTGAGTGCCGCCTAGGCATTATTAAAAAATATGAAGGAAATAATACTTACTACAAGTCGAATCAGAAAATATTGTTACTGTGGTATCTGTTATAATTTTTTTTAAGCATTCCCCTTCGTGATGTGGGTAAGGGCCTTGATTTTCTGTTATTCTTTCTACTCTTTTCTTTGCTTTCTTTTATCTTTTCCTACTATCTCATTTTCGTTCCTCATATTATCTTCCACTATTTTATCCTTCCATACATTGATTTTATTCCTCTTTTATCTCCTATGTCTTTTACTACTCTTGACTTTTAATTCCTTATCATTTTTGTTCTCTTATATTTTATTTATTCCCTCTTTATTTTATCCTTTTCCCTATTTTTTGCGTCTTTAATATTTTCCTAGAATTGACCACTCATATTTTTTTTCTCTATAACTTTTTTCAACCTTCTTTCAATATTTAATAAACATGCAATGGCTCTCGTCTTCACTCATTTATTAAGGTATCCGTTGCTCAAGAGTTTATAATCATCGGAACAGAAGTGCGGTGTTACCATACTTTGTAATAGCGTCAGTAAAATGATACGTGGGGGTGGTGGTTGGGGGGTTAATAAAAATATCTGCAACAGTTTACGTTGACACTGAGCGAATTTGTAGCGCATTCGGTTGACACTCCCATTTGTTCACGTCAGAACAGCAACAGAGCTGGTGAGCTATATTGCGGGGCCGTAAGCTCCGGAGTTGCCTGTACACTTTTGACAATTGGTATAACGAGCCACACCGCAGCCATTGCTTAAACTTAAATTGCTTTCGCATCTTGAGCGCTCGGCAGCACGGCTCCTGAGCACAACTACAGCATTCATTTCTGCTAAATATAGTCGGCTTGTGGTGCAACTTGTTGAGGTGCAGCGCCACCTTCATCACGACGCCTGGTGAAACCGCAGGAAGTATTACGTAAGATTAATTACAGCGGATATTACTTAAAATATCTAAATACATAATCAATAGAGTGAAACCTATACGTTACTAAAGTTCATAATGGAGGACAAAATTTCCTGGACAAACTTAAATATGACTTTTTGCCATCTTCAAAAGATACCTTGCTTTGTAAGAAGTCAGAGTTATGTGGACATTTTACCACCTACAATCCTCGGCAGTTATCTTTTGCCTTTGGAGAGGTCACAAGATCTCCGTAAATAACATAACCACTGGCTTTCTATTGCTATCGTCCTGCCTTAACTGGACTTAAATATGATCGGTTTTAAAGAATACCTAATAACTAATGTAGATTTCTTATCGGAGAAAAAAAATGCTTAAAAAATGCATTTTACTATGATGATATTAAATTGGAAATAGGAGGTATTACCAGGATATTGTCGGCTACAGTGGTGTAACGCCCTTGACCTAAATTTTAAGTTTTAAATGACAATGAATCTGTCATAAAGTTTATTACGAGAAAGCTCTAAAGTCTCTAAATGGACGGGTTAGACAGGGCTACCGAAGAGTGGTTGAAAGGAAGTAAGGGATCGTCTACTAGAAATATATGATGATAATAATGATAAATATTTACTTGTACTTGATAGACACTGGTAGTAGGTTTCTGTTGCCGGAGACAGTCTAGAAAACGTCGTACTTAACTTTCTTAAGCACTTTTTGTTATAAATTCTTTAGAAGATGATCAGAGATAAAAGAAAAAGTAGACCTTATACCATACAAAAGAAGTCTAACAAACTGCAGAGTAAATAATACTAGTAGAACTTTTCTTAGTACTCTAATGGTAGGTCTCTGTTGCCGGAGAACCTCAGGTAGATATCACCACAGCTCTTTCTACAGCCGAAAATAGTACTATGCAAACATAACTGTGTTTCGGTTTTAAGGGTGCTGTATGCTAGTGAAATTACCGAGGTAACGAGACAACACCTCTAAGCGACGAGCGCGATGGTGTTTTGTATACCAAATTACTCACTATCTCGTTGCTATGGGCAAGTGTATCACTTATTATTCGATGTATGTCTTACTCATCACGATGGTTTATCGAATAAAAAAAAAGATGTTTTAACTCATGGTGTTGTAGTTAGTTATATACTGAACCGTTCCATCACAAAGCGTGCACCCGGTCTATACTAAACAGCACTCCAAAGCTTCACACAGCCAACGTGTCGCTCGGTTGCAGCTTCCCGGCTGGAGAGCCCATTCACGCTGTGACTTTTTCCACCGACGTAGAGACGAACTGGCGAAAATATTAAAAGAACAACCATTATTTTGACTAGATTAATATCTAAAACTCTTAATAAAAAATATTTGAGTACCTGATAAAGCTTATTTTTGTGAGTATATAAAAGATACGACCATCTACATATGTAACATCGCAGATATTATTTCTGCTGTCTAACGGTAATCTGCAAACATTACTGTGTTCCAGTTTAAAGGGTTTATGCTGGTGAAATTACTGAGGTAACAAGACTTAACTGTTGTTACTAACCCTAATATGGACTCATGGTTTGAAAATAAAGGTTAGTTATTATTATGAACACCTTCCGTCTAGAGGCGAGCGCAATATGCTGCTGTTTGTACCATCTCAACCAGCGCCTCGTTGCTATGTGCAGATCTATCACTTACTAACAGGTGAATGTCTTCCCCGTCTCGTTGTCTCGAAAAAAATTACCATCCTTTGCCATTTTGCACACATTTGTTCTATATAGTTGCTGATGAAGAGTTGAAGGTGTCATATGTTGTATTAACGTAAGCGCTGTTAGTATTCTGTCATCAATCTTCGCTTTAAGGTGAATAATTTTGATATTATCTATATTGTAATAGTGCTTTCTGGTCGTGACAAGGCCCCATCATCACAGTACTGCCGGTAAAGTTTTAAACGGTCACCCCTGTTCCGGTGACGAGGTGTCGGTCGCGCTGACGGCTCCATTACACGCGGCGCGGCTTGATTTGGGTCCGCTTTTGATTTTGCGAGTGAAGTTTGCGGTATTGTTTCCCGACTATCCACTCGTTGACGTACTGTGAATTTTCAAAACGTGAAAATTTCCACACCTCCCCTATCTAAATAGTTAGTCGTGTATAGTTACCATAGCGGCCATAGCCGACAAGTTTATAATGAAACAGGGTATAAAGTAGGAGAAGTAATATTCTGCGAGTTCAAATATCGTGAAATAGCGTGCTTTAACAAAATAGTAACCGTTTTATATAAAAATTTATTTACGTCAACATTCGCCGATAAACGTTTAATACTGGACATAGACTTCTCCCGATGATGGGAATGTTTGAGCCATCTCTCACCGTGCTGGCCCAATGCGGCTTTTTGTTAATCTACAGCCTCGTTTGTTGATTAGCAGAGTAGACCATGAGCAGGTGTGTTTTGGTTTAGGTGCCGTGAGTTTTTTTTTTTGTCGCGGAGGAATTCTTCAAATGATACCGTGCTCCTAGAGTGAAGTCAGGGTTATGTAGGATTTATACTCACTGAAGCTCCCTCAGTGGTCATTCTCAGTGCATTGCAGAAGGCCCCAGGATCTTCTGCGGAACTCACCGATGCCTCCCTGCACTGCTGCTGAGCACATCCCAGGGAGAGTACTGCCCTCTCCAGCAGAAACAGTATGCTGCGATGAAATACGAGACCACTTTATACTTGTTGTCTACTCCGGGCTCACTCAATGGACAGTAAAGGCCCCCGCTATCAAAACCCGCGAACCCGAAAACCCTTTCAGTCGCCTTCTTCGACAGGCAGGGCTTACCATACTCTTATTCTTGATAGCCCGAGACTACAGGGCTACCTGGGATCCCTTACAACCTTATTTACAATATTTATTTAATAAACTTAAGGTTTACTATGATAGTTTCAGCGATATGATTAATGTACGCTAAGTACGCAAAACCTCCAATCCCATTTTTGTTCACGTTCCGTCATCTAATTGCATTGTCGTACGTATACATTGACAAATTGATGACTGATGGACTGGTTGGTGATAGATGGATATACTGATGGATATTTGATGAATGTAGTTAAAGTACACCTCGTCAGGCACATGTAGCTTATGCATCTCTGTAATAAGTTCTATGTAGTATTAAACATTCTAACCAACAACTAAATATTATAAACAAGTATATTAATTTCAGTCTTCACAAGAATCTTTTGCTTGTGTAATTTTTGCTGGTCTCTGTTGAATATAGAGAAAATCTGTTTTTTATCAAATGTAATGTCGCGAAAAGAGTAAAGTGTATTGTACACGAGTTGTATTACTGTTGAATACAAATCGAAAAGAAGTGAGTCGGATGATTAGCTTCATTTCTTGGAGCCACGTTCACACCCGGGGGCATCTTTGCGCCCCAACACAATTTATTTCGCCTCATCAAAACGTCAACACGTTGACGCGTATTTTAGGGATTTTAATCGCGCCCCGCCCCGGGGGCCCGTCCGGGGCGCCCTCTATGTAAATTACGGGAGCCGTTTGTTCCTGTAATTGTTTTCGTTGCGAATCGACACGCGCCGGCTTCCGGTTTCGGCGCGCTTTGTGAGCGGGAAATTAGTTTACCGCGTTGTAGCTAAGAATTATTTGAAAACAAAAATTCAATACACTATAGTAAATAATCATATATTCTCATTATCTAGCATTTGGCCAGTGTACTGATTTAACTCTTTCTAGTTATGAGAAAAATCCCCGAATCCTAGCAGTAGCAACCGATACATGCAACTACTGTACATAGACCTTCCTCTTAAGATCTTCTAAGCGATCAGTACTGCGCTACTTACATCTAACGGTTACCCACAACTTTCACCAGATCATTAAAAGATCAGCATTTATTAATCATAATAAATTCAAATTAAATCCGGTGGTATATTTTGATAATTTAATAGAACCCGCAGTATTTATTCATTCCTAAGATCTACTATCAATATATTATCTAAAGTACACAAACAGATTATAAAAAGAAACTAAATATATAATTATTAAAACGTAAACAGCATTCACATACACTTATGTTTGACATATATATAATATGACATTCAGTATGACTATAGGTAAATTAATCATTCCTTTCTCCAGTGTATTCATGACTATAGTATTGATAACCGTTATTTGCAATTACTATTTATATTAGTATATAATCATAAATTAAAACCTACTAAGAAACAATTGTCGTATCTTATATATTAATATAGAATATATGAAATAAAAATACGTAACTTCTTTTAATATTAATCGGAGGAACGTCAGGTATAACTTGCTAAAAATAATGCAGAGTCAAATATGAAATCAAACATTTAAGGAAAACCTCCGGCTCATAATATATTTATTGAATAATAAATGATCCTAACTCATTAGTTAATTGCAGCAACACATAACCTAATATATTATTAACGCGGAATGAAATGGTTCATTCGATAACATATAGAATAAGTATAGATATAAAATGGAAAAGTCGTGTTTATGGCGTAGCGGCTGCGGCTAACCTTTATTATCATGCGATCGAAAAGGGTTTGTATATTCAAAATATATGGTATATATATATTATTAATAAGGCGATTTTATGTATTTTTTTTAATAGTTCCTCTCTGTCGCCATTATGAGGTCTCCTCTTCAGCATCTCCTCATTCCCAATTCGATTTCGTAGAGAACCACCGATAGCCTATTCCTTAGATATATTCTGTATACTTACAATTAAGTATATGGGATCTTGTTAATTTATTTCATTATTTAGTTTTATAGAAATACATATTGTTGGTGTGTTTTTTAATGATACATAAATAAACATAATAAGTATTGTGTTAGTAATAATATTCTGTATGATATAACAGTTTTATCATTTCTGATCCGGTAGAATCGTATGAAACCGAAGTTATTTCGGGTCGTCACAAGCTTAATTACTGCGGTTCTGTTTATTATCAACATTCACCATAAAGTGAAGACATAAAAGAACGTTAACATTATCAAAGTAATATCATCAAACAGGGATATGAATAAAACAACACACGGACAAGCAACGAGTAGGCAGTAAAAACGGCCCAGTAAGATAATTATCTCGCCGGTTTCGGCTACACATTAACTATTCATAATATTTAGTAGTCGCGGTTGTAATGAGCAACAAATGATTGGATCCGCGGACTTCCACCAGCTCGTTCTGCGAGGTGGTGAGGGAGAGGGTGCACGGACGGTCTCGGGGGATACTAATATCGAATTAGGTCGTATTGGAGGGTCATACTGTTGAAACGGGCAACTAAACTGTTAATATTGCAGCGGTACTCATTAAAGTAAATATTGAACTTATTTGTTTAAAGAATATAAATCTTCCAATATAGACATTAGTTAGTATATAATATTTTATTGAGGGGAGATTGAGCTTAAACAAAGCATGTTTAAGCTCAATCTCCCCTCAATTAAATCTGTTATTTCTTTTTCAAATACAAAACAAATGTATGTGTATTTGAAAAAGAAATAACAGATCGTTAGAGATAACTTTTGTTACGGTACAGAAGAGTAATTTGTA
>DWLS01004679.1:0-13628 GCA_018246255.1 Pachliopta kotzebuea | reverse complement strand
ATTAAATATCTCGAAACAAGAAATATATGACTTAGACCACTTTCATAATTATGGGCACATATCATGTTTTATAATAAAACATAATTACTAAATAAATACGAGCAATGCATCCAATTAGAAACCAAGTCATTTTATGACACTTATCCTCATCTCGAAAACAAACTGGTATCTAAACTTCCTTGTTTATAGTTGATAAGAGAATATTGAACGCATAACTCCTGTTTTCGTGTCGTTTTATGTGAATTTTCGTCTTTCTTTTAACATCTAATCTTTAGTTAACACCTATTGTAAAATTGATTTAACGTGCCTGTAACTGGTTTACATACTAGTACTTATTTGTTAATTTTAAGCTTTAATGTTTTGTATATATAGCTGTTGGTGTGTCTAAATAAATAAATATAAAAAGTCTGAATGACATACAGTCCAAAACATTATATGAATAGATTAGATCTAATGCTACGAAAATTGCAATTGGCTTTACATTGAAGGATGATTCGACAGTGGCAATATAAAAAAATTGGTACAACGGTTTAATGATAACTTAACTTCAAGAGTCTTTTTTTGTTTTTATTATATAGTTAAAAGTAAAATTTATACATGTGATAATTTCTGCCCACGGCCCCGGCGCGCGGTACGGTTGCAATGCAGCAGTCCCACTGACGACTGCAAGCTGTGCAGGTCAGACGTAATGCTAGCGTACATTAGCAGCACATAGTGTGATGATGCCGAAACTCCAAACACAACTTGCACCCTCCTTTGTATAGCTGGAGTTAGGAACACTAAATAGAACTGTTTTTAGCTAAATTAGTTATTAGATATTGAGTCGCTTTACCACAGCGGCTAACTTCTTACCTCCTGGTTCGATTCCGAGGTAACATAGATATTTTTTTGGAACCTAATAATACCATCCAAAAGAAAGTTAAAGGGGTTCTACACAACAACTCATGGACGCAAACCAACCTCACCTACAACCTGTGGTGCACCCTGCTAAACAACAAACGAAGCTCTGGTTCCCCTCCAACCCGCATTGGGCCAGTTTGATGGAAGATGGCCTAAATCCTCCCATTATTGCGGGAGACTTATGTTCAGCAGTTTAATGATGAACATCTGCAGTCATAACAGTTGTGTGCAGATTTTTGTGCGTTCACTCTTTATAAGAAATATCAAATGTTAATCTACTGTAAATAAAAATTTCGTTTCGGTTAAAAATACTTCCTTAAATTCATAACTGCTAGTGATAAATCTCTCATTCTGTAGATTTTTATATAACTAATGATGTAGTGTATTAACTTTAACCAGTATCACAATGGAAAGTATGTCGAATAATCCGGTTAATGTACTATCGCGTCAGACCATATAGTGAACGTTTTGTTTATATCGTCGTATGAAATCTATTTAAATTTAAAATATAAATGGTGCGTTCAATATGGTATAAATTCAGAAAAAAAAAACTGAATTAGGTACACACAAAAAATGGTTTCGTTTGTGAAAATTTCCCCTAATTTATTACTCAAGATGAAACCTCGATTCGCTTTTTATGAAAATTAAATTAAACCCGTATAATGGGAGCCTTGAACGGCTCTGACATGACGTATATTTTTTAAAGATTTACATTATTACATTGGTTTTTTTATAAAATGATGTATTGCGCGAAGTTTTTATAGGACTTTTTGATTTATTTGTCTTCTCTACTTCAAAGCAATGTAGAATTAATGATAATGAAAAAAGATTTATAAAAATGTCTGCGTTTTTGAGATTTATGTCACTCCTTGTAGGAGACAGTGACCAAAAGATATTTAAAAATTTAATAACAAAAAACCAAGAAACACTGTTCATTAATTATTCGTACTAAAGAACTTTAACCTGTAAAATCTTTTATAGTATAAAAAAGCAAGTAGTGTGAAGCAAGAATAAACTAAAATGTAAAACATGGACAAGTCTTATAATGAAAATTAAGATAAACAAATAAAATCAGCACACATATCATTTAAAGGAGGGCAATAATAAAAAGAGAATAAAAAAGAAAATAACAAAGTCCCGAAGAATTAAATAAAGGACGATATATATATATATAAAAAAATCACTTCTTTCTATAGAGGGTGCACTACACAACACTATTATGTTCAATAGCTAAATAATACAGGATATCACCAGGTCATGGGAGCCGGTGGAGACAACCAGTGACAGCGAGCCGGAAGCCCAACCTGTCGCTGAGAAAGGAAGCATCGAAAAGACTGAAAAGGTAACTCATGAACAATGATCTCGGAGTTCCTCCTTCTGTCATACGTTCTCAATCATGTAGGGTATCTGTTGTGTTCCGATTTCATGGGCTTTGCCGCTGTTGAAAGTGCTGGAGTGAAGAGGCTGTACATCTTCAGTCTCGGGGGATAAAAACCAATCATTCAATTTCTCTTTTTTAATTTTATACAATAAGGCAGCAGATTTACAGCACGCATGATGGGAAACAGTATCCGTAGCTTTTGAAAGCTCATACATAACTTGAACTTGAAGAAGCTTGAAGACCTTGAATAACTCCCAACTATAATATATTTATGTAGCCAGGATTATGTTTTTATATAACTAAAGTAGATGTACTATTAGCGATAAAATGGGAATTATTATGATCAGGCTGTAGTATAAAAAATATAGGTGATGACCTGTTTCTGAATCTTCTTCATCATCTTCTGTCAATACTCTTAGGAGCAGCTGAACTGGGCTGCGCGCGGGTGCTCGCTTGCGGGGCGGGCGGACAGTGTGCGGCGCGCGTTGCGCTCGCTGGTGCGGACCCTCGCCCACCTTTACCCCCAGGTAAATACGTCAAAGTAGACCACCACACCTGTACTACTCAGCAGTAATATTCACACAATCACATCATCACCTCCTGTCCCTTATTTGGGAGAGAGCCGATGCGGAGATCGAGCTCGGAGAGAGGATTATTGTTGATAGCATCGCCTCTCTGATGCGTAAAGACACGAGTCTCCACATTTTTATAAAATTTGCAAAAGAGGTATTAGATAGAGTAAGGAGCCAAAATGAGACTAGCAATGAGTAAAAGTTAATTGTAACTGATTAAAATTGTAAGATCAAAAAAGAAAAAATAATCTAATAAAAGGATAAATGTAAGAAATAAAAATGGATAGAAATGAAAGAATAAAATTGTAAAACAAAAATAAAATAAATATTTGAAAATGCGGCGGATTTTGGTAAGCGATGCATGAAAGATATAAAAAAAGAGAGAGATAGAAACTAAAGAGTGAGAAGAGACTAGTTTTAAGAAAAAGAAAAGAACGAGTTATAAAAACATGGAAAACCAGGACCCTTACCCACAACGCGAAGGGTGTCAATAAAGAAAATTCACACATTACTTTGTTGCACGGCTGCTCATGAACTTATTACTTCAAATGAAGATGTCAATATAGTGCTGTGCAAACATTCTAACCAGTATTTCTTTAGAATGAATAAGCATATCAATTACCATCACATATATCCTATTAATCTCATCGTCTTGTCCTAAAAGAAATATATTGGGCCGTAATCAGTGGTGGTGGACTTAAGTTACCTTCTTTAATAATAGCCTGCTCCACAAGAGGCTGGAGGCTGGAGTGAGATAGCGGGAGAAGCTGGTGAGGGGGTGTCAAGAGAGGATGGTGTATCGGGAGTACAGGTAGATGGAGGTGCGGGGAGAGCTAACGATGTGACTGCCACTCTACCTGTGCCTCGAGCCTTTGCCGATAGCCGCCGTTCCTCCGCAGCCTCAGCCGTCTCTGCAGCGTCGCTGCAACCTGAACAGTGAGTGGTACCCAGTAGAACTGACGATCTATTACTACCTAAATTTCTTTTTCGCTATTATGTGTTTGGAAAATATTGTTTAAATGAATATTGAATTTTATGTAATTATTGTTTTTTTTTTTCTTGAACAGCATTCCAGATGTAGATGAAGACATAGCTAAGTTAATAAGTACGCAACCGGGAGACCAAACGCTAGATGTAGATAAGCCTGATCGTAGCAAGTTGAGCTCCGCGTCGCCACAGGACCAACTTTCTCTATCCAACCTGTCCTCTTGCGACACAAGCTCGTGTAGAAATCTATACAGGCCGGAAACTGACCGCGGCACATGTAATAGCAGCAGCTTAACGATACCAAATTTAATTATCTCAGATGATAGTGATAAGAGAGATTCGATAGTACAGGGAGAAACTTATGAATCGGACCAATTGACTATTATAGACATCGACAAACCGTATACGGATGAAGTTCACTTCCAAGAATTGAGTGAGAGGCTCACTCCGGCGAGTGGCGAGTGTACGCCGGAGAGGAAGCTCTCTAGTGTAGATTTGGAAGTAGACGCGACCAGTTCGGAAGGGTCCAACATTAGTGAAGATTTTAGTTTAATATCGGAGATAATAGATACGAAGCCGGAAGATATTGAAGATGGTGGCATTGGACACATAGACTCGCCGGAAATATCAGAGACGACGTACGTAAACTCTGAAACTATTCATGGCGAATCGATCATGGATGACATAAGTTCTATGCTCGGACAAGAAGTTCTTTTAGCTATGATGGGTAAAAATGGAGATAATGAGACTTACACAGATGACACCACACTGTTCACATCGGATACTGTGTCAGACATTCCAATGGATAGCAGAAACCCTAGCCTGGAAAAGAACACCGAGCGAAAGTTTAAACATCTGTCTAAAATTAAAAAGCGGAAAGAGGTGGAAGTAGAAAAGTTCGGTTTTGAGAACAGGGTCTTTTATATTGAAAACGCAGCAAAAAGCGAAGAACAGATCAAATATTGCAGCTTAGCGCAGTTCGAAGAAGGGAGTGACATAGCACGAAAGTCTTTTCGTAAACAGCTTAAGAAAAGTATCAAAAAGCGTATCGTGGACGATGGTTCTACAAAACTTCTTTTACCCAAGACAACAGAAGAAAATGTTCGAAAAGAAGAATTGCCAGTACCAAGCCTACTTAAACCAGCCTCTCTTCTTAAAGAAGATGTAACGATAGAGAATAATCAAATGCCCATGTTTCCTCAAGTGAGTGTCGTGGTGGAACCGCCGTCGCCGTCACACAGTGAAGAGAAGAAAAGTCTGAAGAACGGGAGTCGCATGGCCTCTGTGCTTAGCGATATCTTCGATCAGGGAACCGACACATTGAGCGTCAACTCCCCGGAGCCCAGCATAGCAAACAGTCGGGAGAGGAGACAATCAGATAATCCAAAACTGCTCGGCTCTACAGACCCTGAGTATGGTAGATTCCTGAGTTGTTCGCCGGCGGCAACCAGAAGAATATCTTGCGGTAGTCTTTTCAAACCTGGCGAACCGGACAAGTAAGTATTTATAACTTAATTTTCATTAAATCAAGTGTGTCATTAATTTCAAATATCGTTATTTACATTTTTCTCTATTTTATCCAATATAGTTCAAATTTTATTTTATATATTAAAGCAGACTGTCGACGTCGGTGTCCTCGATATGGGGAGAAAGTGGTGTCGTCAGCGGAATGGGTTCTTCGAAATCAGATACAAGCGAAAAAGCAAAGAGGCTACCGATCATCAATCCTCTTGTACAACTACCCGCATGGCCTCACGTCACGCAGGGGTTCATAAGCCAATGCCTTTTGGCCAACGCAGACGCTCTTTGCGCAGCCGTAAGTCCATTGATGGATCCCGATGAGACCCTATTAGAAGGGTTCTATGAGCGCGCAGTGATGAATAACTACTTCGGAATCGGTATCGACGCGAAGATCACATTGGATTTTCATAATAAAAGAGAGGAGCATCCTGAGAAATGTAGATCGAGAGCGAGGAATTACATGTGGTACGGTGTGCTTGGGTCCAAAGAATGGGTGAACAGAACATACAGGTAAGCCACTTGATCAAAATTGTAATTTATTTCATATATATATGTTACTTAACTTATAAAATTTTTAGACATCTGGGACAGAGAGTGCAGTTAGAATGCGACGGACAAAGGATACCACTGCCGGAGTTGCAAGGCATCGTGGTACTCAACATTCCCTCTTTCATGGGCGGAACTAACTTCTGGGGAGGCACCAGGGCTGATGATATCTTCCTCGCGCCATCATTCGACGACAGAATCCTTGAGGTAACGATTATCTTATTCTTTTAGGAGCTATAAATTAAACTTTGAGTGCCTGATAGATCGGCTAAAACAAAGATTTCATTAATGTATTGTGGATCACTCTCAGCTCAAAAACATATATAAGAAAGACAATGGAAATTTTTTGGTCATAATATATCACTGAAGTAATAACATCATCATTATCAGCCGAGAGACGTCCAGTACTGGGCATAGGCCTGCACCAATAGTGGGGGATTTAGGCCATCTCCCATCACGGTAGATTAATGAGGTTTGACGGAGAGCAAGAGCCTCAGTTGTTGATTAACAACGTTACCGCGAGCATGTGAGGTTGGCTTGGATCCCGTGAGATGTGGAACCCCTTACACCCTTCATGCTGTCTTATTACCAATATTGCATTTTTAAAACTTGTTATCATTCCTGGGAGTTTAAGTGACTGATGACCACAATTTGTTATTAGGTGGTAGCGGTGTTCGGGTCCGCACAAATGGCCGCGTCCCGGCTGATCAATCTGCAGAAGCACCGGATCGCTCAATGCCGCGCTGTGCAGATCAACATCCTCGGCGAGGAGTGCGTGCCGGTGCAGGTGGATGGCGAGGCCTGGCTGCAGCCCCCAGGCTGCGTACGCATCATACACAAGAACCGCGCCCAGATGCTCTGCAGGTCTAGAGCGCTCGAGACCAGTCTCAGGTACATTCCACCATATTACATTATAAAGTAAACCTAAAGTTAAGTTTAAGAATTTTTTTATTTACCATTTAATTGTTTCTCTAAGTGAGCTACGAAACACCTTTATAGATACTTGAGATCGATTGAGGGCTCTTAAAGGGTGTCAGAGAATATTGAGTGAAGTTGAAGTCCGTTATAATTAAATTAAATTGATGAGTGCTTTTCAATTTAAAGGATAAGATAAAGTCAATAATTTTGATGAGTATGGTATACACTAAAACATTTAGTCATCTTTAATCTCGCTGTCACTTAACATCGTGTGGAACATTGGTTTAGTTACAACTTTTCTCGTCGCTTTATTTTATGCAAACTGTAAAGTACTAGATTTTTACATTAAATTTGTTAATCTATAGAGCATGGGATGAAAAACAGCAGCAGAAAGCGCAAACGGGCAACTCGCTATCGGCTTCTGAAGCGGCGCAACTCCTCGCATTACTGGACGACGTCAACACACTCGTCAAACATGTGAGTAATGATTTTAAACTTTCGTTCTTCTTGAAGTTTGCGTTAAAAAGTTAAAAGCTTAAGTCGACTGTAAAAGGGTTCTGTAAATTTATACTTAATATTGATTTTTATTCTCCTATTTAAAAAAGGTGAAATTGGCGTGCATAAGTGACGCGGGCGCCGGCGGCAGCGCTCTGAGCGCCGCCCGACGCGCCGCCGCGCGCGCCGACGCACTGCAGGACGCGGAGGGTCGCCTTCTGCCTCCACCACAGCTGCGGCGCCTCCTCGCCGCCCTGGTATGGTATACTATGATCATAAAACAGAAATGTATAATTTGGAAATGTCACTGCATCTTACATTTAGCAAATTATTACCATCAGACTCTGATTTAAAATACCAACTTCTTATTGGTTAAGCGTTAGTCTAATAAGGAAGTCCCTGTTTCGATTAACGTGTTAAATACTTTATTAAATGTTAGTTCTTTTTGAAGCTATCTAATTAGGTAACTTGTTTAATAACTGTGTGTGTATACGTGTAGGTGGAAAGTTGTCACGAGCTTTTGGCCAGCGGGTGCGCAGGCGCAGGCGCGGCGGCGAGCGTGCGCGCGCACCTCGCCCGCTGCGATACGCGCGACGGTCTCGCGTACCTACAAACAGACGAGGTACGCATATATACCGACATACACTGTGTTCAATATATATAAAGCAGTTAGTATACGACTAACCCACCAATAAATAATTGATAATGACGACCCTGTAGCAAATGAAACGCCTATACATGACAATCTAGAAGTAAGGTTAGTAAAAATAGACAGTGCTAAATTACTTACTTTGAGGGTTTCCCAAAAAAGACAAAACTGACAAAATTGTGCACATGTCAAAAATTTCTTTATAATTTAATAAAACACAAATGTGTGAATTGTATATTTATTAAATATTAAAAATAATACATTCTTTAAATCTTACTTCGATTAGTTGTAATTAGATAAAAAAATAGATCTTTCCAAGTACCACTTACTAATCGTAGTTTATTTCATCATCACCCCTACATAACCCAGTCACCTATGAGAGTTCCCAGAGCACGCCGCACCATGTCATTGGACGGTGTTAATTTTTATTTCTAAATAATTTCTAGAAGCACAGTCGAATTGTTCGCACGGCAAATATTCCGTTAGTCGCGCTCATCTCCGCTCATACCGCCCAACCCTGTATGAACCCTCGTAGGTCTCGAAGAAAGGCGCCGGACGGTGGCTCCGAGGACGGAGGAGCGTGTCGGAGGGAAGTGGGACGTCTCACACCGCGGCGCAAGTGAGGAGCTGGGGGATCAAGGAGGTGCAGACCTGGCTCGACACGCTGCAGCTCGGCGAGTACTCAGAGACGTTCGCTAAGCATGACATCACCGGCAGAGAGTTGCTCTCGCTGGCCCGCCGTGATCTCCGAGACTTGGGCATCACTAAGGTGGGCCACGTTAAGAGGATACTGCAGGGGGTGAAGGAGCTGCAGTGACGACGTCGCGGCCGTTCTGAAGGGAATGGCCTGGCTTAGACATTAGTATACTTTACGAACGCCGACCTCTCTCGAACACCGCTGGTGCTTCTTCTGTCGAATTTCTTGGACCATTTTAAAGTAGTGTCGGATTACGTAAAATATACCCTTTATTTATTACTTTATCTAAACTGGAAGATAACACTGAAGGCTTTCAAAAGATATTTTAAAGTGTGATCATTATATCCCAGCGAAGATCATTGCCGAAAGTATTATATGAAATGAAAAAAATTTCAAATTTGCTTTTACTTACTCGAAGTTTTACAGCTGTAATAATTTTGTTTTTATGTCCTGTATTTTTCAAAATTATCTATAATGATTCCTGAATTTTATCTAAAAATCAATCTATAAAACTACATCGAAAAGTCTACCTCTTCACAACTATGTTCCTCTATAACAAACGAATCGTATTTTTCCTTTCTATTGATAATTTATGTTAAGCCCAAAACAAATTTTAAATCTAACTCAGTGATTCTCGATCATTTCTATATAAACAAACTCTGCGTTGTCATTTTAAAAAAAATCTAATTAATGTATAACTTTTTGGAAAACTACTGCACCTATTTTTCAGAAAGTTATTAATGCACTATTATTATTAAGTTCAGTTTGTGTATATTCTATTCAATTTAAAAATTTATTCGGAGAGAGGGAACAGAAAGGCGAATTTAATAGCGAAATTAATTATTTTCGTCATACACATTTGCATTTGTTCAAATAATGTTTAAAAAATTTTAATATTAAGAACTTTTTTCGTATTTATAATTATAACATCATGTTTAAACTTTTAATCTCATTTTTACCTTGTCGGGAATACTCACGACAAGGTAAAAATGAGATACCATACCCATACGGGCATGAATTTGATATGTTTGACAACTGTTTGACATTTTAGCATTGCTTCATTACACGCAGATATTTTTCTAGTAAACATTAGTTTTATAAATAAAATACTACAAAAAAAAATGTTATTTCTTCTAAATATAAATAATAATATCTCGCAATAACACAGATAATAAACCAGAACATTCTGAACTACAATATTTTGGTGAACGATAAGCACAATAACAATGAGGAGTGTTTGTCTTTTTCCTAAAAAAAATACAAATAATAAAAAATATATCTCGCACCGAATTTAAATATGCACTTTTAGAAACCAATAACAATTATAACGCAGAAATAAATCCATCTAACGAAAAGGTTTATGCTTTACGAAAAATAGTAACAGAATATGTAAATTATTCTCTAAAATGAAACTGATATAGAAAAAACAACTTATATATATATATTCATGTAAATATGTGAAATAAACGTAAAATGGACGTTTATAATATTCAATAATTTCTTTTACAAAGAAAACAGTGTTTCAATAATTACTTGAATTCGCACAATTATATAACTTTCAATATTTTCTTACATAATTCTAGTTATTTATCAGTTAAAACTTTTTACAGATAAAGACTTATAAGCGTTGTGTCAAATAAAGGAGCTTATAGAATTCATTTCTAGTAAATACACAAATAATATCCATTTTAATAATAACTTACTTACTTCAATAAAACAACAGCAATAATAACACGTTGCAAGACTTTACTAAACATTTAATCTCCTTTTATTTAACAAATATTTTACACAAAAATCAACAAAATCATTTCTTGCATTTTCTATCGTTAACTTATGTTTTATTTGTTATACCTTAATGCATTAAATGATTAGTTTTTTTTACAATATCTACCGTTACAAAAAAAGCGAAGATTTTTTTTAAAATCAAAAATTATCATCAAAATGTAGTAATTAAGATGTTAGGATTATCCTGCTATAATGTTTATTAGATGTAATTAGGTATGAGTCGCATTTGCAGAAATCAAAACTGAGCCTTCACTGGTACATTTGTGTTTTAAAAACCAGGGCTGGAGACCAGGTTTTAAAATACTTTTAAAACTCTATATATATCTTGCGACAAAAAGCACAAATGCAATAAAAATAAAGCTACAAATAAAAATGTTTTGTGAGACAGTATAAAATACTATAAAGTATTTGAATGCAGATAAGTATTTTACTCAAGATATCGGTCAATGAAAAATACCTAGTTTTAAAAACTGATCGAGCAAAACGACTCATGCCTAAATAGAACCATCTCTAAGTTGAGGAATGATTAGTTAGTAACGGAGCGTAGGAAAGAGTAAGGTTATATTAGTAAAGAATAGCCAGTAAAGTTTTTTAGGTGTCTTATTCTCGATTCAATATTCTAAATAATAAAAAGCAATTTCATCAAGTTTTGTCTATTTAAAGCGCGTTTGGCGCAATTTAATTATAAGATACTCTACTTTTATAAAAAAAAATTGTGATCTCTCGTGTTTTTTAATCTGTAGTTGTAAAATGACTGCTTTGGTGAAATGAAACTTTTTGTATATAGTTTATTTTCGTGATATTAATTTATTACTGAATTTATTTATGTTGATTTTTATTTATGAGAACAAACTGAACATGAAATATTTTCTGAAGTTGTATTTTAATATTTCATTAATTTGTATGAATTGTACCATTAATGATGAAAATTCGTTTTCCCAATGCAGTCCCTCCTCGAAGGATCTGCCTTATAGGTGTTTTTATAAATGTATCTCTAACGAGTCGTCTCTACTAAGTCGTATCTATTATAAAACCTATATTTATATAAATATTTATACTAGTCTTACGAAATGTGAATGGAACGTTGTAATTGTCTCTACAACAGTAAGTCGCCATATTTTCGGCGAATGGATACGCATTGTATCTCATTGTATTTATTTTAAATTAAAACAATAATTTTGTATTCCACTGATAATTTTCAGTTTGCGAAATCTTTTAATTTAATATCGATATTGTTTCATACACGAAAATTGGTTTATTTGAAATGGCATTAAAATAATTAAGATTTTTTATTGCCAACTAAATGATATAACCGAATAAATAGTTGACTAAAACAAATATATAATTACGCAAAGTATTTACTAATGTATATTTTGTTTTTTTTAATAATTTTTGCCATTGGGTTTTTTAAAAATATATATTTGGTAGTATATACGAATGCTCATATCAATTAGCTAAGCTTATTATGAAATTAAGCAATAAAATCCTTTCGCGCTTTATTCTACTTATTTACTTGTTGATCACTTTAAATATATCGTGAGGTTACCATAGATATTATAGACGTTTTTTGAATGTATGCTCTATGGTTTGATTTGTTTAATAATTATTAATCTAGGATAATTTTATGGAATATTAAAGTCGCTTAGCACTACCCGGTAATGCCTGGATCGCTAGTCTATCAATGAATGTGATAACTTTTATTTTTCGAACACTAGTCGCGATATTGTAATTGTTTTGACGAAACACTCTGTTGTTAGTGATCGTAGCACACGATAATCGCATAATAATATCAATAATTTATTGTTTAGTTGTTATTTTTGCTCAATTTATATTAGTTAAGGTGATTCAGATTTCTAATAGAAGTAGATATTGAGTATAGATTGAATTTCACGAAGCCAAATATCAAGTATACAATTATTTTTACATGATAATAAAAATAATACTTATTTCAAAGTCAATACTGCACCATTAGATGGCAATAATTATGATATTGTATACCACCGAATTAATAATTTTATTATAGCAACAAATTAATTTAGTGATTGGTTTTATTTAAACATTTTAAAGGTGCTATAATGTATGAAATTACAAACGAATTTTGGACGTTTGATTACATGTTTTGGCGAGAAATGTACTTCTTAATATATACTACATACTTATAACAGCTTAAGCTAATACATTGGCGAATAATGATAATGGCAACGTAATAGCTATTCACCATTAACTAAATAATGTTGCCAACATTCTTCAATTTAAATTTACCTTCTGTTAGTGAATACCGGTCTACATTGAGTAATTTATTCCTTTATATTTATTTATTCCACGAGACGAGCAAAGTTTTTACCTGATAGTAACATGGTTAAAATGGTATAGCACCACATTGCGCTCGTTTTAAGATGTAAGATAAATCTCGTTACCCCTGTAATTTCACTAGCATATAGCACCCTTCAAACTAGAAGACAGTAATATTTGAACATTAGTATTTGGTGAAAGAGACATACCACTAGTAAAATATTAAAGAGAAAATTTCCATAACAAAAATATATATAATTTTTAATAACTTATATATCTTTGTGCAATCGCCAAAAATGTAACAAACGTAATTTAATTTATATATATGTTTTTGAATTATATGTTTGTTTCAACATAATTATTGTAATTTGCTCTAAGCGTTATTCTCCTGTGTCTTTGTATGGATAGTATTGGATGAGACTTTGGTGACGTCACCTTTGAGTGAGTACGTATTTTCTCTTAATATTTATATTTGGAAATTCAATAAATTATACTGTTACTCATAATTATGTGTTTCATTTCTTGTTTTTTATTATTCTGGGCTAAATTTAACCAGAAGTGTGCACAGATGATTCATAGATCCCATACAATAACTCACGGAACCCAAGCTAACCTCACCTTATTTTATTGAGGGAGAAATCTTCGAAAAGATACCTTGCCTTCTGAGGGGAAGTCAAGGTTATGTGGAGATTTTTACCCACTTAAACCCCCCACGACAGTCGTTCTTACCGTTTGGAGAGGTTACGAGAACTCAGTTTGGAACACAGAAAGCCAACCTCAACTGCTCGTGGTGAAGCCTGCTATTCAACAAATGAGGCTCTGGCTACCAACCATTGGGCCAGCGTGGGAAGACTTGTATAAACAAAACCAGATTGTACTCGTTCC
>DWLS01004678.1:0-13630 GCA_018246255.1 Pachliopta kotzebuea | reverse complement strand
GAATTAGGTTAAGGTACAGTTTACATATAAAAGTATCTATTATATTATCTCCCTCTCCTTCTCTTTCCACCTATATCTCTGCCCACCTCTTCCTCCCTCCCCAAATCCTCTTCCCTCGTCTCTCTCCGTTCCTATATATCATACATATATATTTTTTCAGCTCGCGGAGTCCGGATCCGCGAGCTGAGGATTCGATAAATTGATTTAATATTTTAAGACTCATTCTAATTGTTATTAGGTGGGTCCGGTTACTGGTGCCACGCCAGCAATGCCGGTGGCGCTTGTGAGTCCGGTGCCCTCGGCCGCCGCTCCTCCAGTAGCTGTTCCTACTGTACCGCCTGTCTCCATCAAGCAACGACTTGGGCCGGTAAGTGTACCCTAAATCTTATTAAAGATAATTATAAATTGGAGAATATATGTGAGGAACACGTGATATCTGCCTACCGGCAATTGGTCAGTGTTTTATATAAATGGACTCTCGTTGCGGGAGAAACCTTCAGAATTTCTGCAGTGAGAAAATTAAATGAGATATGTATCGTTAATGATTATTAATCTCTAAAACGGCCCAACAGATTTTTTTTAAAATTGGTAAATAGATTTATTAGGCCGGAGATTAGTGGTCGATTAGCTAAGTACGTCAAATGACGCATTGCATGATATATCATCATAGAATAAGATTCTTTTAATTATTGGCAAAATAAAGTAAACAAAATTAGGAGTCTCTTCAAAGAAAGGTAATCTAGCTAAAAAAATTATTCAATAAGACCTAATTTTTTTTCGTGGGGGAAATAATTTAAAGACATCCTTCTGGGAGGTAGACGGATATGTAGGATTTGTACCTAGTGAACCTCCTAATCACCTCAATCAGTGGCAGGGGCCGAAGCATTGCTCAAATGACTGACGGACGATGGGGCAATAAGGTCTTGATGATGGTAAGGAGTGGCGGTATCGGTAAACGTAGTGCCGAAATGTTCCCACTAGGTGGATCAACGATCTGGTGAAGGTGAAGTAGGAATCCGCTGGATACAGACAGCGCGGAACCTATCAGAGTGAAGATTTTTGGGCGAGGCCCATGTCAAGTAGTCGGTATTTAATGATGATGATGATAACCCCCTCGGTGTTCATCTTTAAGTGCGTTCCAGAGTGTCCTGGGATCTCCTACGAAACACACCAGTGCTTGATTCAATAGGATCTGATACTATATCACATTTCTTCTTTATTCATTTCATTCGACAATGCTGCTTAACAATTTGGACGTTCAACTGATTATGCCTTGCTGGCTCCTAACATTGTGGTTCTACTTTTTTTTTTTTATACTTAACCTTGCGGTTTGATACGTTGCTTAAAGCACGAGATGTTAGTATTATACTAACTGTACATAAATTAAAAAATGTGGCTCTAGTTAGGATGTTAAACATTGCACAATGTTCTGATATAAATATCTTTAAACATAAATGAGTACGTCTTGTTTCTTCAATAATTTCACTGACAACAATGTCCTTTAACCCGAAATATTAATCATTCGTATTTTACTGGCGGCAAGTCTCTGTTGCTACAGACCGGCTATGTCCTATGACCACCGCAGCTCCTATATCTACCGCCCAATAGTAACGTGCAAACATTACCGTGTTCCGGTTTGAAGAGTTCTATATTTTAGTGAAGTTATTGGGGTAAAGAGACTTAACATATGTTTTATTTAAGCTGAGTGCAATGTGGTGCTTTGTTTACACTTTTAACCAGCGCCACGTTTTTATGGGCAAGTCTATCACTTACCATCAGATGTACGCCATGCTTGTCTCTTCATATAAGAAATAACTGTTTGTTTATTACTGTTGCGCGGTAGAAGCAGCCTTCGCGGCTGTATGTTTTCCGAAAAAAAATTTTTAAACTTTTTACTGAAACATTTTCGAAGTTTTCTTTTAATATAGAAGTACTAACATGATGTTTAAAAACAGTATCCAACGAACCAGCACTTAAAAATATTTGTAGTGTATGGTCCCAGTTCGTACCAAATTTATAACTACTTAATTAAAAATAAATCAATATATGTGCATTTGTCTCGTGGCAGGTTGTGATAGAATAAATATTGAATGTATTTACACATTCAGGTTAACTTATATTACAGCTTTGATAGAGATTTTATACAACTATATATGAGTCTACTTAAAATGGTTACAATGAGACTGTCGATGTAATATTTTAATCTACATTACTCTAATATTGTTACTAGACCTGTTTTTATCGCGGGGGAAATCTTCCAATCCCACCCCGTTTCTGGGGGAAAGTTCAGGTTATGTAGTATTTATACCCACTAAAACCCCCTCGGTGGTCATACTCAAATCATTGCGGAAGGCCCCGGGATCTCTTTCGGAACTCTCCGGTGTGTCTCTCTGCACTGCTGCTGAGCACATTCCCGGGAGAGCTGTTGTCCTCCCCAGCATAAACCAAATTCCTCGACCAGCTCCTACTTTCCGTTGTCCGTTTCGGGCTCACTCAATGAACAGCGAGGGCTCGCTTAAAGCTCGCGAACCCAAAGACCTTTCAGTCGCCTTCTACGACATGCAAAGCTTACCTTAATCTTATTCTTGACAGTCTGAGATTACAACTCTCAGACTTTACTAGACCTAGCGCCCTTACAACCAGAACATGTAAATAATCAGTAATGCGCAGCTCTTGCCCAGACAGTATTTAGTAACAGACCCAACAGTAACACTACAAACGAGAGGCCAGACCTCTTTCATAACATAGCCTTCACATATTTTCTATGATTAATATTAAAATAAATTAAATAAAAACCTCACGTAATATTAATCTTCGAGACAAATGCTCTCTTACAAAGTTATAGTACCAGAATGCGATTTAAGCTTAAAACTGGTTTTAAGAATTGATATTTCGGGTTGGAAAATAGAGACCGTCTTAGCAAGCATTACCGCAAAAAGCTATAACTTAGTTTATAAGAGGTGGAACTAGACATTCGACTCGAAAAGGGTTCTAATTCGATCTTTAATTAGTTTAAGCTTCCGGTGAAGGAAAAACTTGTGAACAACTAACTTGCTACCGACTTTCGCGAATATATGACATCTGCCATGTTGTATTTGTGGTGGGTAAATTGTCTAAACCAGTGCAAGCAACTATGTCAAACAGGGGAGCAATCTGAAACTTTACAAAACGTTGCTAATATACGTTATAACATCTTTTAAGTTTTTTTTTTAATGTTTATTGGATTAAAATCACAAGGTCCGAGTGAGATACAGAAAAAGTTTTACTCAAAAGCTCACTTTGCCACATGGGACCAAGGAGGTTGGGAAACACTGGCCTAAATTCGCTCGTGAGAGAAAATGCCAAGACACCCAGCACAGAAAATTTAAGTGTTACATGTTGTACACCAGTTTGATTGCTACAAATTTTTATTTGAACCTATTATTTTGTACCTTCCTAATGTAGTTTTTTTGTCACGTTTTGGCTTTTAACCGAACCACGTTTTTAAAAACCTGGCGGTAGATGAATAATACACTACTTATTTAATGAGTAAGAATTAATTTTCCTATGTAGTTAGATAATCTGTTATTTTGTGCTAATTATTAAAAAAAAACTAAGTTTTTATTGTTTATGCAACTTTTTACCGGTTATGTACTGGGATTAGCTTTTTTACTGATTGTCATAGGATTGTTATATCAAATTGTTTCTTTACAGCCGGTAAGTAAACCACCTGGCGGTCGCATTGCTCCGGTCAGCGGCGCCTTGGTAACCGCACGACGAGATCCTCGCTTGGCACGCCGCCCACAGCGTGCGCCGCCGACCCCAGCTACAAACCCTCGGCACTCCGTGCCCGCGACGCACTTGCCTTCCGCCGCGCATGTACCCAACGTACCAATTGTGCCACAAAACGGTCCGCCAATAGCGCCTAACGTGTTTGACATTAAACCTTTGGAACGAGTGATTAAACGCAAAAACGTTATCACCATTGATGTTCGGCCGGATGCCGCCATCAAGGACCAGCACCGTCGCGACTCCAGGTTGGCGGAGCGCGCACGCGAACGACGTATGAAAAAAACTGACGAGGAGCGAGAGAGTAAACGTGGTGAGCAACGCAATGATAGAGTCAAAGATAAAGCGGATAACACTCGATCCGCAGTCGATAACTACATAGATCGGCTCCAAATTGCCGATCCCAAAAAAATCAATAAACTCCCCCCGATCCCTAAGATTAATAGGGATGAAAACAAAGATGAGGATATTCCCTTACCTAATAAAATTAGAAAGGAGAACCCCAAACAGCGAAGAAAAAAACATCTTAACTCTGGCAAGGACAGTTCTAGTGGTTCTTCGCTTGAAAAGCGGAATAAGTCGAAGGAAGTGAAGAAAAAGCACAACACAAAAAAAATAGAGGTTGAAGAAAAACAACCCGCAGAGCCCCAAGTGGTGACATTCAAGGAGTTGAAAAACTTTAACAGGGAGCACTACATGCGGCGCAATAAAGAGAAATCCGAGAGCCCAGAGCGCGTTCCCGATGAAAAAATGGAAGACAGAAAGGCTGATAGTGACCCATCAAGTAAGATATTAGCTTATGTTAACCGGGTCTGGGGGTAGTCGCGCGACAGAAGTCAGTCCGTCGCAACTTAACTAAGTTGTAAGGTGGAAAAGTTGACGTATGTGTTGTGGGAAATCAAAAGTTTTTTATTTGTTGGAGTATTCATATTGATGTGTTTTGCAACCGCTCAGTACCCTTTATCCGTAAGTCTCGGAAAAGTGGCAATTTACTTTAATAATTATTTTACTACGTTCCGCCGTTTAATTTTATAGTAAAATTGTTAGAACTGATTCAGTGCCGCGTAAGGGGTCAACCGCGCGGCGCTGTAAACGCGATTTCAGTCTTATAAATATTATTAGCAAAAAAAAAAATAATTCGACCACAGGGAAGTAAATTACATTATAGGGGTCAAAACTAAATTATTTATAATGCATACTTAACACATGATTCATGATAATGATTGGATTGAGGAATTATCATATATGAAAAACAATGACATGTAATATTATCTTCAGTTTCTGTATAGTACAGTAAAAGTGAAAGAATAATTATTACTATTACCATAACATATTAAATTGTATTCGATGACATTTATATTAATTAAATTCTAGATCTTTGTATCACTATATGTAAATTTTGTAAATTATTTATTATTCGTCATACATAAGTATAACGTCATAATCATAACAGTATAACGTCATAATCATACCAGAGTCAAAAGGCTGCATTGTAGTCTTCTCCCTGCTGTTAGTTCTTTGATTGCATATTACAAGAATTATTATTGTCTGTGGATCCCAAACATACTTTTGAAGAAAATTTAAGGAAAGGTAATTAATCATTAGCTGTGTCAAATATAAATTAAACATCTATTACTACTATATGAATAGAACTATACTCAAGAGAGGAGGTTTAATACATATATAATCTTTGTTGACTGATTATTGAAAACAAAGTGGGGCTTGATTATCAAAATGGTACAAATTGAGAAAGTGCTTTTAAACAAGATAAGGCTGTTCAGGATTTTGAGTGACAAAAGGATTGAATCTACCATATTGGATCTGCAAGAAAAGAAGATGCTGAGAGATGATGTTGGCAGCTTTGCAACATTTTGGTACTACTTTTCAATGGCGGTGTAGTAAAACTTGCGAATAACTTAAATTTTAATAATTATTTTTTTTTGTGAATGTAAGAAATCCAATTTCTGTGGTTTTTGTTTAAGCTTTTCATTACGACTTGCAAGGATTTATTCATATGTTGGTAACAAAAATTATTATATTTTTTATTTCCGTGGCCTAAAATTACGTTTACTACAGTTCTCCCAGCCATTAAAAATGTTGTTCAATAACACCACAAGGGCATTACGTAATTAATCGTAAACAATTTGAACTTCTGTTTTGATACAATATAAGCAACTTCTTAGTCAAAATTTCTAACAACAATAACAGTGTAATAAAAAATAAAAATAATTATCATGTATATAAAAGATGAACATTTTAGACAACACAAAGCCTATAAGTAAAAGTGTTCCTAAATATAAAAAACTCGCATTACAATAAAAATGTTATCACCACTGAGTATTAAAGTTGAAATCATAAACCAGTTATAAATTTTAGTTCAATATTATTTAAATTTATATTGACATATTTTAATTGATTTTATCCTTCTTTTAAATTGAAAGATTGAGCTTTGGAAGTCATTTGATACATTTTCAAATTTAAGAAATAGTCTAAATTATGTTTCAAATTCTTACTAGAAATGTTATGTAACTTTGCCTCTCGAAGATGTTTCGCGCATTTTTAACTCCATATGAATCCTTCTTTAGCTCATTTTTAGCCAATTATTACAAACCGCTTCAGTATTGTTCTTCTATTGAACTGATCTTTATAAAAAGAAATCCAATTGTTTAAAATCTATGACTTTTTCTTTAAGAAATTTTCTCAATCAAATTTGAAGAGTTCGTTTCTTACCAAGTACCTCTTCTTATTTTATTTTTTTGTTTAATAATCACTACATGTCATCCCATACTCCCATACTGACTATTAATGGCTTATAATTCTACTTAAAGCAAACTACTTTTTTCCCGTTTATACCTATAAGAAGTAACGTTTGCAAACTATATAATAAACAATAATTATACTTTTAACATAAGGCTGTAAGCATTTTGATACATATATTTTAAATTGTTTACTACTGTTTGAACAATAACTGGTTGTGTCTTAGTTTTGGTAATGCTGTGTGAAAAATAGTTTAAAAACATACGAAAGTACAAAAAAAGCGTGGTAAATATTTAAATGATGCACTAAAAACAAAAATCATCCATAGGTATTTCAAAAACAATGGAAAATTATTAGAGTACATTTTGATTAAAACAAGTGTTACAGTGTTAATTGGCTATAATCAGTAAGTTAACTAGGTGTGCCTTTACAGGAAACCTACAAATGCGTATGTGACCGGCCACTGGGTTCTTGTAAATTTAGACTGCATAAACATTTAGTTAATTTTTCAGATGGACCTGAGGTGGTACTTGAAATTAAGGATGTAGACCTCAGGGTTTTGCATTCAGTTATTGCAGAACCGTCTCCGGCACAAATGGCGCAAAAGCGGCCCTCCACTGAAACTCTCGAAGGGAAGGTTAAAAAGACTAAACTTGATAAATTTGATATGTAAGTATGATCTTAGTTTTTTAAAGCTCCTCAATTAAAGTTTCTAGATACTGGGTATTCTCTAATACAATAGAGTTACTAAGGACTAAACTCAGGAAAACATAATACATACATTAATAAAAAAAATCTTTGTGTATTACCAAGTTTTTCATATGTTCTTCGTCCAAATTATGTAGTAAAGTTATAGTTTACAGTAGCTAAGGAAAGATAGAGTAAGTTAACTGTAAGGAAAACGGTTTGCACAAATTCAGAGAGAAATTGTATACATTAAACTTATGGAGAAAAAAAGAAAAGTAATTAGATTACATTTCTGTTTTAGTTTATTAAATTAAACTTATAATTTACAGCTTATTTGGAAACGAAGATGTAGATCTTCGACAATTGCCACAAGTAGACGAGGTGATTCCTCCACCGCCGCCCGTAATCACCGACTCTTCAAAAGTTGACCTTACCTTAGACGACATGGAAGATGGTCGGCTTTCGCCGAACTCGACCAAGCAAAGAGATTGGCACGAAGTAAAAGAGAAGAAAGAGGATATTTCAAAGAAAAGTCCATCAAAATTAGATCTAGTAAGGGCCAAATTGGCGGAAGCAACGAAAGGAAAAGATCGTCTTGGCAGGCCGCTGTTGTTTAGTAAATCGCCAAGTAAGATTATACTTCTTAATTTAAAATTCATTTAATTGTCTTCTATTATTTTAATCTATGTTGATAACAATATTTTAGCACAGATTTTTAACTTTTTTGCAGACTCCAGAGTAATGACTGTATAAAAGTTTATAAAATGTCTTTATTTACACACTAACAGGTATTGAAAGGGAGAGGAGGAGCACGCTTACCTCGGATGATGCTGATCAGAGATCGGACAGCGGCGACGACATCACGCCGGAGGACCACAAGAAAACCATATCCATTATCATGTCTCAAGCTAAAGAACAATTCAGTGACGGGAAACTAGACAAGAATCAGTACAACACTCTTATGTATCAAGTCTTACAGCTTAACGAGAAGCTAAAGTTGAAAGAAGCAAAGCAAAGAGAGTCGCTTGAACTGTCCAAGCTTAAGTTGAAAGCGCACATTGACGAGGAGAATCACCAAGTAGAAGGCCCAAAAATGTCGCCGACAGAACGAAACAATTTTGGCGATATAGACGAAAGAGTTACTTCCTCCGTTTTTTTCGATACACCACCAGACAGTCAAAACTTCAGCCAGGATTCTGATATGAGAGTAAACGCTGGCCCCGTAGAAGCGGTGGATGGTGGTAAAAATAAAGGACTACTCCTTCTACCACCCATGATGCCGATGTACATGAGTCCTTTCCCATGGAGGGCACAAGCAAGACCACGCATGGAAGATTTCGGTCCGCGAAGATTTAGAGGACCGATGCCACCATTTTTCAGAGGCAAATTCGACAAGAGGGCACCGAGGTTACCTTTTGACCCTCGATTACCACTTCCACTACCTACTCCGAAGTTAGGTATGTGTCAAGGAGAGAGCCCCCTGCAGTCGTATGAACGAGCCGAATCCCCACCACCGATTGGCACTCCCGGCCATACAATCCCACCGACAAACTTCCAAATTCTTGAATACATAGACCAAGATCCTGTCAAGACAATTCAGATAGACGGAGTTCCTAGAGAGATTAGATTCTATGGAGAAACTGCTGTCATCATGTTAGACTGGGATGATCCGCGTCAAATCAAATTTCTACCAGGCTGTAGAAGAGTGACATTTGATAATAAGGATTCAGTGATTCTTGATTTTAACGAAGGATATAAGCAAGTGGAAATAGATGACCAAGTGTTCGATATTAGGTTTGGAGCTCCTACAAGAGAGCTTTATATTAATGGTAGATGGTATGAGTGCTTTTTCGGCGGTCAACCGCTAGGTGTACTAATTGACGGAAAACCAAGACTCCTGCACCTGGAGGGACCACTGCCACAAGTCGATATAGGCAAAACCAAACGAACAGACTTGGTCGCCGGAAAAATAAACCTAATCATTAACGCAACTCAGATGTGCCCCGTATATTTAGATGCTAAGGTGCAAAAGATTGTAATAAACGGGCAATTCTTCACGATCCGCTTTGTAGACGCATTACGAACTGTTCTGATCAACGAGAAACCTTTCAAAGTCGAATTCGGTGATTTACCTAGACCGATATTTATCGGAAAGGAGAAGTTTTTTGTTCGATTCTCAGCATTGCCACGTCAGATTAAACCTGGCCAAATAAAGATAGTTGATATGGAAGGTGTCTCGTTATCGGCCTCAACAAAACCGGCGCTAACTGTCGACAGTGTTTCTGCGATTGATGTGGAATCAGAAGCTGAGGAGGAACCAATACCACGGCCCTTTAAGACACCTAGCCCGGATGGTGAGAACCAAGGTTAGTTTCTGTCTTTTATATTCAATTATCACTCTACTGAACCTACTAGTAGTACTAGACTAGACTAATTTATTTGACCCTCTTATTATATGATAGTGACGGTATAAGAACTATGGATGATGTTAACTATTTTCATATACCATACATGGTAAGCACTTAGCTACTGCAACCAAGGCAACCAATTCTTGTACAATGATAGTTAAACTAAATTTCAGGTCTTGATATGTTAGCAAGTCTGATGCCATCTAGCATGGCGCCAGCGTCGGGTTCTGAATACAGTGTGGCAGAGCCGATGTTCGCTAAATCCGAGAAAATTCCTGGACTAGAGACACCCTCAGAGGAGAAACCAGTGAATCCATTGCCTGTGCTCAACAACATAAACATAAATGACCTCTTTGCTAAGTTGGTAGCAACTGGCATCGTCCAAATGCCAAATGAGATTAAAGAGGAAGCCAAGGCGGAAAGCATAAAACCGAAACATGTTGAAGATAAAACTGTAATACACAAAGTGGATCTGCTCAAACCTGAAACGCTGAAAATGTAAGTAAAGTATATTAATTTTTAAAGAAAGTATTTAATGCCAGTCTATTATAGTTATTTCGTGTAAGAGATACCTCTCCTTTTGGTCATTATAAATACCACATATGACTTCTGTACCCATTGGGTCTTTAGAATTATACTGGGCGGATTTGGACCGTCTCCTATCACATTAACTCAATGAGGTTTGTTGGGGAACCAGAGCCTCGTTTGTTGATTAGCAGGGTGCACCACGAGCAGGTAAGATAGGCTGGGATCCCGATTTGTTGTGTGAGACCTCTTATACACCCCTACATAGCTATCCCCCTCATATATCTGGCGTTGCACCATTGCTGTGTTCCGACTGTCAACATGAGAGAACCAGAGCATATTGAACGTTTCAAATGATAGTTAACCATTACCTGAAATTAAGATAATGGTTTAATGCAGTGTTTCCCAATCTTTTTGGTCCCATGTTCCATTTTTGACTAAGACATTTTTTCTGTCTCCTTCCGAACTCGTGATTTTTATCTAATGCTCCCTAGAAACCTCTAAATTAACAATGAAAATAATATAAATGCTTTTCTAAAGGATACATATGCTCACATCGGCTCAATACAAATACGTAGTTTTTTTTATTTGTTGTTGCCTTATAGGAAACAGCCGGCGCTCGTTTCCCGGCTCTACGGCGGCATGCAGTGCAGCGGGTGCGGCGCGCGCTTCCCTCCGGAGCATACGGTGCGCTACTCGCAGCACCTCGATTGGCACTTCCGGCAGAACCGGCGCGAGCGAGATTCGGCACGCCGCGCACACTCACGGGCCTGGCATTATGACTTGCCCGACTGGTTGCGCTACGAGGAACTTGAAGAGTTGGATGAACGAGGTCAGTAGGATTTTTTTGCTGTTGTAATAACAAACAGACATATAGGCTTGAATGATTGTCGTAGCTTCTAGAAGGTTTGTAGCACCATAGGAATTATAAAAATGTTATCTTTCTTTTGTGTATCATTATCAGCAGATAAAGACATCCACTGTGGAAACATACGCCTTCTCTCATAAGATCTCAATCAAGCTTCAGACAAGATGAAATAATAAAGTTAGTATTTGTCTTTTCTCAATCGTATATGGTATCTTGATATATAGAGAAGAACTGGTTTGAAACGAACGCAACCACTGCTGAGACGGGAACCGGTGCTGAAACTCCTGCAGAGACTCCAAGTGCGGCGGCTGGGGCGCCCGCGGCTGCGCATTGCGCCCTTTGTGGGGACCTTTTCCTACAGTTTTACAATGAAGATCGCGAAGAGTGGCACCTCCGCAACGCGGTCAAGTACAATGATCAGCACTACCATCCTCTTTGCCTCGCCGATTATAAGGTAGGTTTTTCCTTTCTTTGACCCAATAAAAAGCTTAGCATAATAACAAACACAATTCTTTTTTTTAATAAAATTACGTCGATTTTAAGTATTTTCGGTAAACTAAATATTTTGTTTCTCAGTTATATTTTTAGTGACGGTATTGGTTTCAGAAAAAAAAAACATTAACTCAACTTTGTAATGAGGCTGAAAATTACTATTTTATTCAAATTATTACATACTTTTGATGTTGGGATTAGTTCATCTTACTATATTTAGATCAGTATCTATATACAATCTTCATCCATAAATACAAAACAATAATTAAATGTAAAATTTTGTTACCTTTCCAGGCGTCTCTTGCCAAAGAAGAACCGGTAGAATTAAAAGAAGATGTTACTGAAATAGAAAAATTTGAAATTGAGCCCATAGAGATTAAAGACACAGAAGAAGTTAAGTTAGCTTCTGATGATGAGTCAGATGTGGAAGTGCTTGAAATCAAGGAGCCAGTGGTAGAGAATTTGGAGGTGACACATTAATCTTAAATTTGCTATGTGGTGTTTTGTAAACTTCCATCATCATCAGCCGATAGGCACCTGTTGTAATACTACGCATCATCTTCCATCATATGAATTTTTTGCTCGTTTAATCACTTTGAATATTTTTTTAGAATTTACTGATAGAAGAAGCGTTGGAATGCGAATCGGATGATGACGATGTGGTCTTGAAAGCGGAGCCGGTAGAGCAGGTTGTGCTGGAAGACGCAGATACTGACGACGAAACTTACGCACTGCGCCGCGAGCGCGACCGCACCGCAATGGAGGACTTCAGCAAGTTGCGCGTCAAACAGGAGCCCATTGACCCCGGTGAGTATTCACTTTAGTCTTTAATAAATTTCATTTTCTACTAGTACTTCATATAGAAATTCTACTCTTGTTACTTTTCTGCTGATGTAGTTTATTTGCTACAAGCTCAAGGTAATTCTCTCAAGTCTTTTAGACAAACGTAAAAATGCGTAAGTATTCTTTCAAAGATTAAAGAATTTGTTATTGGTGGTAAGATTTAGTTACCTGAGACCGTCTAGGTAGGTAGAAACGGGAGCTGCGGTGGTGCAGCTCCTAATTCTTCCGCCAAAAAGTCATGCGTAAACATTAATAAGTTCCGTTTCGAAGGGTGCTGTACGCTCTGCGAAATATTGGGATAACGGGACTTAATTATTTGTCTCAAGGCGTCGAGTGAAATGTGGTGCAGTGTTGCCTGGTCGATTAAAAAAAAGTTGAATAAGATGGTATCCATAACGTCATTGGTTAAATTAATGTATTATATTTGTTTTATTATCTTTACTACATGGAGGACAGGTTAAAATATTTTCATAACTTTAATTTAATTATGTCTAATTTAAATATGTGTAGCTTTTTTAGACACAAACGGGAAAATAAATATAACAATTTAATATCACAGATGACGAACCGGTTATAACAGCGGAAGACGAACAGTTACCCACCGCAATAGAAACCACACACACTACTGTCACCTCGTCGATCGACGGCAACGTACAGCTGGAGCACGCGCCTGCCGCGGTGCTGCCCCCCGGTGGCATCAGGATCAATATCACCAAGACCTTGCCCACCTTCGTCAACAGCCTGGAGCCGTCGCTTGACGAGGTCAGCGGAGAAGACGAGCCACTCCCTCCCGGCGAGGAGCCGGAGATAAAATTCAAATTGAAACCAGCTCTTGAAAGTATCCAATTCAGCAGGCAGCCACCCATCAACAAGGGTAGTGAGTTGTCTGGACTGTGCTCCATCATATAAACATTGGTTAATGGACTGTCTCTTAATAAAATTACAATAGACACATATTCAATGATTGTTAGTGTGTAATGGCGTGCTCGTGCATGGACATACGTGTACTTACGTCCTAGACTTAATTATTAGATCAAGTTGTGAGAGCAGTGTGGTGCTGATTGTGCGGACACAAAATATACCAGCACATTGAACAAAATTGTTTCATAAGGGCTTGTACATTGTATCCTTTGTAATAAAGTTAATCAGCAACATATAATTCTTGGCTTCGTTTTTTTTTTTTTTTTTTTTTTTTTTTTTGGTTTGGGGTTTTTTTGGGGGGGGGGGGGTGGTTTCGGCCCCCATTTGGCCCGTGAAAGGTAAAGAGACCCCGGCCCACCCG
>DWLS01004677.1:0-13631 GCA_018246255.1 Pachliopta kotzebuea | reverse complement strand
ATTAAACATTAGTAAAAAAACACGTATATACCACAAAGCGTTTATTTGTTTCTATATATTCTATATCATTACATTTTGTGACAAGTTCATACACATTATTATTACTTAAAAAGAAAACTTAATAGTACATGCAAGAATATTGTTAAGAAAAAAAAAATTAAATGAATTCATGATAAAAACTAGGATAAAATCATTACATGCAATCTAAGTAATGAGTTTTAAAAGCTTGGTTTAAAAGATCGTGGCGATTTTATTTTGTTGCCCCTTTTTAAAACAGGGGAGGACAAAGGTATTAAACATTGTTTATTGCGTCGCAATGAAATAAACACTATTACAATAAATACTAATAACAATAGCTCGGTTAAATTTTTTATCGTTTTTATTAAGAGCATAGAAATTTACTTCGTTCATCCAACGTACTTTTATGGCGCCTACGTTTCCCTTTATTGGGAAATCATTTGCATTTACGTCGCATGTGACACGACAGCCGCCATACTGCCAAAGCTCCCCTACGCGAAATTAAAATTTCATTTTTAATGACGTGTTAGCATATTCTACGCATAGCGCATGCATATTTAAATATTGCTAGGCTACAATTGTAGTATAGTTTTTTAATGTTCTCGTTTTTTTTTAAACAGTTTATATGTGTCGCTTTGAAAATATTTATTATGTAGTAGTAATGTAATATAATAAAAAGCCGACTTAATATTTCCAACTACAGGGACTCTGGAAAGCAGTCGTTGTCAAAAAAAGTGACAGCTTCCACACGACGTTTTCGTTTGTTGGAAGTTTGAACTCAGTGGGGATTTTCATAAAAATTTCATTTATGTGAAACTTTAGTGTATTATTTAAAAATACCTACTTTGTAATAGAGAATAATCAACATAGTTACTAATAACATTTAGTTTAAATCAGTACTTGCTTATTATGGTTTTAACAGCGTTTTAAGTTACCAGATCGTTTTATGTATTACAGCGTTTGTTTTATTGTTGTTATATTATTTTTAGTTGTTTTTCTTATATTTGGCATGTTTGTTGCATGGTTGTTCTGTTGTCACAGTCATTCCGGCGCAGTTGCTGTGGGTGGTGCATAACAAAACAATCTTCTGTAGACAAGGCTATGAAAATAACCAATATTAACAGTGATCGTGTGCGTATATTCAATGTGTTGCCACCTACTGCAAATACATTGATGCTTTGCATGTAATTTGTTGCATTTTTTTGTTTTAATAATGATAATACTATGGGCAAAATTTATGTTAAGAATTTTAGTAATAATTTGTTATATGTTTTCAGTCCCTGCAGGCTAAATTATCATTCAGTTCGAAAGAAATTGTTGCATTAAGTTGCTCATGGTGTAAGGACGCGTATCATAATAAGGAAAGCTGCTTTAACCTTCAGCGAATAGGAGAAGAATGTTCTCTAGGTAAGAACTTCAACATCAATGTAATGTGAAAACTTTGTGCATTTTTTATAAGAGATTATTGAAGTCTAGATGTTAACTATTTATATAATTTAATTTATTTGTCTTAGGATCTCAATCGAATATTATTGTCCCGCCTTCTTGGATTGTAAAATTGCCACGACGGGGAAGCTTCAAGTCTTCCTTAAGGAAATCACCTAAGAAAAAAAACGCTTCGAAAAAGAAAAGCAAAGATTCAAAGAATGAACACAAGCCGTTCGTTATAAAGCCAATACCTACCACGAACGTAAAACCTGTACTCGTTTTTATTAATCCTAAAAGTGGCGGCAATCAGGGTGTTAAACTGTTGCAAAAGTTCCAATGGTTGTTGAATCCGCGACAAGTGTTCGATTTAACTCAAGGTGGACCAGGACCGGGGTAAGCTTTTGTATATATAGACATACCATAGGCATTCATCCTTTCTTTGTTAATATCCTGCGCATCAGAACAAAGCGTTTTGTAAACTTCATAATGCAAACAACAAAGGATTTGAACTGGTGTCAGTATTTTTATCCAGTTATAACGAGGGAACCTTTAAAACAAGAGTGAATAGAATACTTCTGTACTAATGCGCTTTAAAATCAAAGACATATCGCCACTTACCATCGATAAGATCCTAATAAAACGTTGGTATACATAATTAAAACAAAATCTATTAATACGTGTTGGTTTTTTGATAATGTCATTTACGAGTATTATTTAAATAGCGACAACGAAATAAAAAATTTGAACACTATAAAATACCTCTTTTAAAGTTAATCTATTTTATAAGAGTTTTTGGCATTTATTAGATTAAGATGCTTTACCATAACAGATCACATTACCACTTAACACCAGGTGAGATTATGGACAAGCCTTAACCTTTATTAAAAAAGAAAGTTAATAGTTACTTCAGATATCCTTTTAATGCTTTCATTTACAAATGCTCCGTCTGAGTGCGATTAAAATCTTCAGAGCTCATTGCACTATTCTAAAGCTTAATAAATATCTTACAGAGGTTGTTTAACTAATGAGAACAGGAAGTCTACATAATTTATTTGTGAAGTGTTCTCCCAAGTTATTTTGACATTTATTAGCAATCTATTAAATAGAGAAAACTAAAATTAAAATATTTATTTCGCTTAAATAAGATCAAAAGCACTTACACTTTGTAGGTTTACATTTGTACTAATTTAATTATTAAAATATAAGACTTTTTCTCAATTTTATTATAAGAAATCATTCAAAAAGATTACCGTTTCGATTTATAAACTTGGACTTCTATTTACTTTTTAGTTTATTGTAATTTTAAGCTTTCTTTATTACGTTATAATCAACCTGTCTTATGTTCTCACTGTTGAGATACACCGTTGCGCAGTGGCTAACTGGTTTGCCTCGTCACACTAAGGTTCTTGGCTCGATTCGGGCGAGGGCCATGTGTTATGAAGTTTGGGCTGTGATAGAGTTTTTTAGTTGGTTAGCTACTAATTTCATATAGTGAATTAGTTGCGAGAACAACATTTAAGCTGTCTACATATTTGGTCTATATATTTATTAAAAGTAAACCAAAACGTACATCAATATGATTTTCAGATATAGGGATTTTCTGAAATGGAAGCAGAGTAGAATGTTCTGGGCGAGCTCGCTTTAATGCACGCCCTCAAAGTCACTTAACACTATGTGAAATTGAGGTCAAGTGCTGGGTCATTTGTAAATAAAAAATTCTGTTAACCTCTTAATGGACGACAATATATCACTATCTCATGAGTTACGTGTTGTAATTCTCTTCTAATATTACAGTCTAGAAATGTTCCGCAAAGTGCCCAATCTGCGTGTGCTAGCGTGCGGTGGTGACGGTACCGTGGGCTGGGTGCTGAGTGTCCTTGATCGCATCGGCTCGCGCCCGGCTGTCGGGGTTCTGCCACTGGGAACGGGCAACGACCTGGCCAGGGCACTTGGTTGGGGCGGGGTAAAAAAAATCATTGCATTTATTGTTACATAAAAACTCCGTCGCCAGTGAACTGCTAGATAGGACCGCAGCTCCTATTTTTACTGCTAAACAGTAGTGTGCAAAAATTACTATGATCCGATGGGATGGGATGTTCCGAAGGGGGTTGTAAGCTAGTGAAATTCCTGGAGTACCGACACTTAACACATTATGCCTAAAAGCGACGACGAGCGCAACGTGGTGCAGTATATACCATACCATCTGAACTACAGCTACGATGTTATAGGCAATACCATCACTTACCATCAAGTGAACCTCGTACTCGTCCGTTACCTCCTCAAATAAAAAAACCTTTCTATAAAATACAAAGCAGTATTAGAATATTTATGCATTAATAAAATATCATGTTTTTACGTGTGTTACAAAAATATTGATATTCATTGCAATTTCTTATTTAATTTGTGAAATATTTCACAGAATATTATTTATAAATCTGACAACACCTTTCTTTACTACTATTATTTTAAGCGATCTTTTCTGTATAAAAAAAAATTCCTTATCCGCCATCATTAACAAGTAAAATTTATACTTCTTATCATATCTACCTCTTTTATACAGGGGTATGAAGATGAGCCAATATCAAAAATACTAGCTCATATCGGTGAAAGTGATACAGTGCTGCTGGATCGATGGCAACTAACGGTAGAACCGAACGAAGCCGCAACTGGAGAGGACACTAGCAACGCGAAACCTGAATTACCCCTTAATGTAGTTAACAACTACTTCTCTTTCGGCGTCGATGCTCATATTGCACTTGAATTTCACGAAGCTAGAGGTAAATGAACTTAACTGATCCTGTAATGGAAAGACTACTTACATCTTTGATATTAAATGCAAATAATAATATTAATAATACTCTTTAAATTTTATAGCTTTTTCATAAAAGCTCATTTTATTACATTCCAAACTTATTTTTTTATAACATAAAAGAAACGATTAATGCTATATTGGAATGTCTTATTAAGTATATTATACGAGTATTACTCGCAAAGGTAATGGTTTTTATAAATTAATTGTGAATTTAATATTCAATTACAATTAAATTTTTTTATTTTGTTTTGTTTAATTTTAGAGGCTCATCCAGAAAAATTCAATTCCCGTATTAGAAACAAATTGTTTTACGGTACTGCTGGTGGTAAGGACCTTATGCAGCGCAAATGGAAAGGTTTAGCAGAATTTGTGACCATGGAATGTGATGGGAAAGATCTTACCCACGTACTTCGTGAACACAAAGTGCACGCGATTGTATTTTTAAACATTCCCAGGTAAATCAATCGTTTTTTAGTTTGTCCTGTTGTTGTTGTAAACAAATAAATTTAACATTGAAATAATTTCAGCTACGGTGGAGGAACACATCCTTGGAATAAATCGGGAGGTGCACATGAACCGTCGACAGAAGATGGTTTAATAGAAGTCGTAGGTTTAACCACCTACCAGTTGGTGAGTTTTTAAAAGACATTTTTAAATAAGACTGAGGCCGAGTTTCTTGCGCGTATTTTTTGTTCTAAATATTTTAGGTGATGGTTAATAATAATATTTAGTGAAAGTTTTCCTACTAATATATCATTTTAAAATTTTATTACTATTAAAACTACATTCAGGTAGGAGGAGATACATAGGAGGTATGAATGTAGTTTTAATAGTAATAAATTTTTAAAATGATTTATTAGTAGGAAAACTTTCAATAAATATTATTATTAAGTATCTAGTAACATACGGTGTTTCAATTTGTTGACTTTACCAGCTACGTTTAGGACCTTTTATCATATATAGAAAGTCTTTGTTTTGATTCTTCTCTCTAAGAATAAATTTAAAGACAAATTAATTTAAAAGTTAGGTTATCTGTTATTGTTTCAAAGGGGATCAATATATAATGTTAGAATATTAGGTTCAAGTTATGAAGTTAAATTTCCAGGTTTAGTCTTTTACTTTGTAGTTTTCAAGTCTAGTCTAGGTCACATAGGGGAATTGTGGTGTTGCAGGTTTCTATATGTTGCAATAATTTTTCGACGCGTATGTTAGTTAAGTAAATTAAACATTTTGATTAAAAAATTACTTCTCAGCCCCTGCTACAAGCTGGTGGACATGGCACTTGCATAACACAATGCAAAACCGCAAAAATTGTTACGACAAAAGTAATACCTATGCAAGTTGATGGAGAAGCTTGTCGGTTAGCCCCATCGATCATTACTTTATCAATACTCAATCAGGCTATTATGCTAGCTAAACGAAAACCTGGACGAGTGTTAGCCCCGTAAGTTTATTGACAGTTGTTAATTATTAGTAATGTTCGTTTATTTAGATAAATTATAATCAACAATGGTAAATACAAAGTTTAAAAAAATATAAACATTCTAGTCGTAACATTCCTACATAGAATACAAATATTAAATTTATCTCATTTTTCCAGACTAACGACGTTAGATAAACTGACACTCACTGTGAATCTCATAACAATGGCCGATTATGAAAGGCATCACTATGACAAAGAATTGCTTGCAAATACAGGTATTACTGTTTCATTTTTGGTTAATCATGCATTATGTATAAAAATATACCTCGAGATTGTTTTTGGATCAAACCAACAATAACTTTCTTGAAAATTTGTGTAAATTCTACATAGAACGGGGATTGATCCAATATCGAAAATTACAATGAACTTCATGAATTAAAGTTCTTCTTTAAAAATTAGGTCTTTGGTTCTATTATTAACCTTGCGCAGTAGTTTGTTAAAAGCAATTTTTAATTTCATGTACCTTTTTTAGCTGAACGTATTGGCACATTAGAGGTAAACCCATCGGCCGATTTGGAGCAAATGCGAACTCTTATTCAGAACATAATAAAAGAATCTCAAGCATACTCAAATATTGTTGATTGGTGGTTTGTTGACTGTAAGTGGTTTAACTTTAGGTTAAACATAAACTCAATTTGTCACGTGTTGAATTTAAAAATATTTAATCGATGGTGCAAATAATAATATTCATTATATAAATTGATAAGAATAGTTGATAAAATTTGATAGCCAGCAGTGGACTGTCATAGGCTGTTAATGATGATGTTGATGATGATGATGATTATTGATAGCAATATTATGGAAATAAATATAAAACCAATTCTATAAAAAAGTGAAGCGTATTCATATACAGGACCACCAAATAAACACGGCAGAAGGAATAATACTAAATAAACTATTATTTAATAAAAAGTTTTTTTTCAAAACTCTTAAAATAATCGACCTACTTTTCTGTTTCATAAGCTGCGGTATTTAGTTCTGCATAGTGTGGATAGAGATATTTAGTGTATATGTATATATTACAAATCAATGTTATCAAAATTTAAGATCTTTGTTGTTAATTAGGGTATTCTACGCAACTGCATTATAAGAGTATTAGACCTTAAACTTTTTTATTTGGAATTTTTTTAAGGAAACCTATGTAAACTTTAACATACGTGTTACTTTATAAAGAATTATACTATTTACTGAAGCTTATGAACAAAAATAACTTTTACAGCGGTAACTGCTGAACGTTTCTTTCGAATTGATAAGGCTCAAGAGAATCTCCACTACGCCACCGACATTGGCCATGAAAATATTTACGTATTAGATGCTGCACCTCAAACTCCTGATACAGAGTCTACAGCTCATCCGGATAGTACCGCAACTCCTTCGTTCGATCGTACGAGACCATCTGTTTCTCTCGACACTACAACTGGACTGTCTGTCTCATTAGATATTTCCCAAAGTGTCGATACGCCTAGTGCAGCAGTTTCGTTGGACGTTCCTGAATCGCATGCAAGGTATTTAATTGTTATTTGTAGTTTGTTCTATTAGTCCTAAATGAAATTCAAAACAAAAAATTTTTTAAATAATTTATAACTATCATCTTTTACTCAGTGAATCTGGTTTGGGTAGTCCAGCGCGAACATCGGAGGAAATGCAAACTCCTCAAACGCCTCCATCAGCCGCTGAGACTGCACCGTCTTCCCCTGCACTTACTACTCCCAAAATATCCGTGTCCACTTCTCCTAAAGCACCAATATCCAGATCTCCAAGATTGTCTACACAAGTACCCAACTCTCCTCCATTATGTACAAGTCCACCGGCAAAAGAAAATGAGGCAACTAATGACTCACTAACGAAGTTCAAGACGTAAGTGTAAATGATTTTGAAGCATACTGATATTGTAGTCACAAAATGATGAATTGTCTTAACTACAAGTAAGATTATTAATTTAAAATTTTGGAGGCTCATAATCACACGTACAAAAAACTAATTAACTAAATAAGTAGCATTTTTACAGTATCATACATGGATTTGACTTCTTCAAAAAAAGTGTGTAAGTCTAAATATAAAAAAAAACTGGCAAAAACATTGCTATCTGCTATATCTCGAATACAAATGTTTTCTGGTTAACACATAAATTTGTTTTGCTATCTTAATATTTATGTATCTATTTAGACCTATGTTACAATGTATAACTATTAGTAACTCTTCTAGACGCAATTCGTAGAAGCGACAATATATTATTTATTTTTCTTATTCTACAGTGTCTTAGAACCTTTCTTCTAAATAGAAAAGTAAAATAATTTGTAAACCGACATTCTTAGAAGAGACGATGCGTTTCTTGTAGTACGTAGCAATTTTTAAACAGCACTGCACATTCTGTTATTTCTTTTAACAAAATACCTACTACCATTATATGTAATATAAATATTATGTATACAAATGTTTTATGTTAATTTAGTTGTACATATAAATACAGGGTGAAGACCTAAGTGTAGAAATAGACTTATTAAGTTACAGTCGCTATGGACGCTTTAACACTTTTGTTGGACTTTTTATCTGCACTCTATCTCTTCTCTCTTCTATTGCATGCAGCATACATGAAAAACTGTTTGGACTTGATCAGGAAGTTTTTGGTTATAGGTGAGGTGATAAAATTAAACCAAAGTATTTTTTATAATAAAACTGTACATTTGAAAATTTTAAAATTTTGACTGATCACTATACATAAAATTCTGAAACGCTTAAAAAAAGCTTTTTCTGAAAGGCAGTAAAGAGATGATTTTTTTATTTAGTAATAGACTTTCCGCTCTTAAAAACTAATGACAAAAAAATTGTCTCCACGAATTATGGTTTTTTTTTCATTTATCAACAAACATTTATATTTTGTTCCAGGAATTTATTAGAAAAAACATCTGATGCTCTTCTTAAGGCAGCGAAGACAGGAGATTTAAAAATGGTGGTTTTTAATTTTCATTATTTTCTTCACAACATTGTTTTTGTCTATTTTATAACTGTTAATAATCTGTTTTATAGGTTAAAGATCTACATTCAGCTGGTTACTCATTACTATCAATTGATGCAAGTGGACAGACAGCGCTACACGTTGCTGCTCGATATGGTAACAAGGAAATAGTAAAATACCTTATTGCGTGTGCTCCAACTGCAATTCTGAACATGCGTGACAACGAACGTGGACAAACGGCATTGCACAAGGCAGCAGCTCACAAAAGAAGAGCAATATGTTGCATGTTGGTGGCGGGCGGTGCATCTTTAACACGGCAAGACCACTCCGGTCTAACGCCAAGACATTTAGCTCTTCGTGCCGAAGACCATGACTTAGCAGCCTACTTAGAAAGTACGTACCTCAAAATACTTCAAATTAATTGTAAATACATTTTTGTAAAATTCTTTTAAATAAAGGTAAGTTGACTGGACTTAGAAATGTATGCTATTTAATAGGCTATATATAGAGGTCTACATTTAGAGGTTGGAACATATTTATTAAACAAATAAGACCCTTTATTAATGTTTTTCCATGTTTAATTGTTGTTTTATATCAATTATTATTACGGGTTTAATTTTAGCATTTTAAAAATACAAGGAATTGTGTACATATGTTGTATATTTTCAGGCCAAGAACATTTTCAACTAGTTTCAGAAGACCTAGAAACGGCTGTTTAAACAAATTGATAACTAGAGGATCTAACAAGATGATTATTATTTTTTGGATCTGCAAATACAAGTGTTATCATATTTAAACTTAAAAATATTGTTATCATCACACATTATTTTAAAATTATAGAATCATTTGTTATTTATAATTTATTACAATAATTAAAAGAAAATTTTCTTGATATTTAAAAGCAAAAAATATCTGCATAAAAAAAATAGTTTTTGTCTAGTCTAGTACAATTGAATTAAAACAATTGTTACCGATCATTCTAATAAAAAACTCGTATAGGTATTAATTATAGTTGTAATTGAATATTTTGTCAGATTGACCCTTCCTATAAATTTTGCTTTATAATTCTGCCGTTCAAAATATCCATATATAATAACCTTTTATGCGAACTTTTATAATGTATAAGATGAAATAAAAATCATTTCTACCTTTGAGAATTTATTAAAAGGAAAGTGAAATTTACGTCATGATATGGAATATTACCAGAATAATTATTGCTATATAGTAAAAATTTTGTCACTTTTAAAAATTATTTAACCAGAAATCAAGTATTTAGGTTTTGCGTTTATACGCAACTATATCTGCTATAAAATAAGCGATATTACGAAAAGCCTAAAAATAAACACTAGTCTTTTAATATATTAATCACAGATTAAATACTTTCTTTACGGCTCTAAAAGTTCGTATTAGATGTAAGATATTATAATTGTTGCACTATTTGTATTATTTATTTCATTTTCATTTATAATTTCGTAAATACAGCAACGGTTGTGTAGCGACATGTGTTTGTGAAACAATGTAAAGCAATCTCTGTCTGATTAAATAAACTTATTAGAATCGTTATAGAATTAGGCGATAATTTTGGTATTTGCAATATTGAATGCTTTTATTAAAATTAAGCACGTTGTATTAAATGCTAAGTTTATTGATAGATTTTAGCAAAAAAAAATATTTGTTATAGCTTCTCAAAGTTATGTACGTTTGAAAAACTATAATATTTTTATTAGACGAATGCGAGTCGTGTGAATTCGCTAGGATTTATCGCTGATGATATCGTCGCCATATTGCATAATTAGTTTTAAATTGACGATAGTATTTTCTTCTTAAAATAATTCTTTAGAGGCCCTACATTTGCTCTCTGCTTCGAAATACAATTTTTAGTAAATGTTTGCATTCCTGATCAATTTTCGATGGTTTCTGAATTTGAAAACTAAACTTTAACAGTGTTGTGTTTTTTTCTTTTAATGCCACTTGTTAGAATTTTTCGCGTTTAAAGTTACTTTAAATTACTTCATTGACGTTAAAATGTTTAACAATATGAACTGTAAAGAGATTACCTTTACGTATAGATGTACGAGTACCTAATAGTTTTAGTATTTAACGAATTTATTCGTAATATTCGCTAATAGGCGAACAATGAAAGACAAAGCTGTGAGAAATTTCGACATAATGTAAAAATTAAGTTCACTGTTATAAATAATAAGAGCGTTTGGTGTGTTCCCTTTGTCCGATATTTCGTAATTTTTCAGTCATAATTGTAAGTGTACTGATACATCTTGAGCTTTCTCTTAACAAGTTGTTGTCTTTAATTGAAATTAAAATTAAAAAAAAATATTTACTCAAGTTTTTTGAATTTAGCGGATTATTATAATGTAGCAAGTATTCGGTTTGTAAACAAAATTGCATATTGTTTATACTTTCTATACATCTATTTAAAGGTAAAATTAATTTTGATAAATCTATAACGTAGTACTTAATCAACGAATGCTCAGGAATGTTACTTCATCTCTTCAGCAACGAATATACATCATTTCCATTTTCTTAATTTTTTTTTTAATAATGTCCATACCGTGAAACAAATTATTTCCTTTATGCTATTTTATGAAATCTTTTCATGCCAGAATTATCCATTATTAAAATAAAAGAAACATGTTATTATACGAGTTAATTGCTACAATACTACAATGAATTCTTTGATTTATAACAATCTGCTCTTTGACTTATATATTAATGTATACAATGTATTAAGGCCAATTTAATTGTATTGATGATAAAAGACTAGAGTTTTTCCTATTAGATATTACCAGTCCTTGTACATATTGTATTGGAGGCCTTCACTTATGTATAGTGTTTAATATCTCTTTATATGTAGGTCATAGTTGTATTTCTCGACCAAATCCTACTTTAAAACATTGTTATATGATTATACATTATATTGATAGGAAGTATTTTTCAAACATTGGTAACTAGAAATCTCTATAAATTTTTATGAATTAAATATAGCGTAGGTTTATAACTTATCACGGTAATTTATCCTTCTCGATTAAAAATCTCTGCTAATGAAATCGAATTGTCCTAATCCTTTTATATTCTATGAAATAAATTCAATAATTCAATATTATTAGTAAATATTTATATAAAACCAAAAGTATGTATATATCAGTATATTTCATCTTTATCACAGTGACAACGGAAGGATAAAAGACGACTATATGTGTAAATGACAATTATTTTAAATTTCAGAAATAAACGATGTCATAATATTCTAATTTGCATGTTTTCCGCGACAGTTGTGTAGGTATTTTCAAAGTACAAATAATTTTAATTTTTAACAAAATGTAATCAGTACCTACATTCCAGTTAAATTCTATTACATTCTCTCTTCCAAACAATTTATTAATTATATGCAAAATACATCTTTAAATTTTTAGATAATGTTTTTATCTTCTAATTAAACATCGTTACTCATATTTTTTATTAAAAAGCTTGTATATTAAAAAAGGCAATGCATTCCAATTGTTTTTAAAACGGCAAACAAATTTATTATAATATTTCACAGCGCTATTTCATAAGAGTACTATTACTTTTAGTGACGAAAAATATAACTTTAAGATAAAAACTTATTTGATTTTTAAGTGTTGTGGTAATGATAATTAATTTGTTGTTTAAACAATTGTTATTTTTGTTGTTATTAAAATCATAGATTTTTTCCTTCGACTAAACCGCAAACTATTAATATCTAAATTCACTTCAAATGAACTCATTCATAAGCATTGCAATTTACATCGATGGTAATTTATAATTTGTGTGAATTTCTATGTAAATAACGTTACCATTTGTGATGTAGCGAGCAACTTGGCTACTACTAGATTTCTTAGTTTACTTGGGTTTCTGATAATTATTTAATAAATTGAAAATTCTTACATAAATCTCTAACTTCTTATGAAAAAAGGACCTTAATCAGTCGAGAATAATTAAGAAACATGTTCGAACGCCTTCTTAATAAAGAAATATCATTGGATTTAATCATTGTGTTGTTAAGGTTATTTGAGTAGAAATTTGAAAGCACTATATTCGTATTATAAAAACATACTTATTTTTGCACTTGATGAACTCACTATTTTAAATAAAATTATTTAAAAGTACACTGAGGAACGAGGAATAAATCGTAAAATAGAATGTTCTTTTATTTTACCTCCTTTAACATCTTAGTCGAATAAATGTTACTATTTCACGTATACTACTTATGTAAACTAATGCAGAGTTTAATGGTCAAAATTGGATAGACTATATATACTTAATAACCAGATTATATTTAATGATCAACCTTTTTTTAATAAATTGCAGTATAAAATGGTGAAAGAACCTAATTCCTATCTAGAATATTATACAAGAAATTTAAAAGAGATTTGTTATTTATTTTGTATCTCATAAGATGCTATATTTATTAATTCTGTCCAAGTAGGTTAGTAATAAACACATGGATTTTGTTAAGTCACATATTAAAGACGTGTGACTTTGTGGCAAAACTTCTATCCATGTAGATTTATTTACATTTATATTAGACTTATTCCCACGTCTTAGAAAAGTCATTATTGGATCCAATTTGGAAAATATTTTTTAATTCGCTTCTGTACTTTTATCGTATAATGAGGTAAAACCTTGAACACGTTTTTCATTATATATTATTTATAGTGCTTTCTGTTCTAAAAAATATACATATTACATTTCGTTGTAATAAGTTATAATAAAAAAGGCTAAAAAAATTAATTAAACAAAGAGGTACTTAATAATTAGAATGCTCTTTGAAATTGTGTTAAGTTAAATTTGGATAACAGAGTAAACAACATTACTTCCCTCCTCCACTGTCGCAGTCAACACGGTAGCCGCCGCCGGCTCCTCTCACACCCGATTCGTCACTTTCCACACGCGCC
>DWLS01004676.1:0-13631 GCA_018246255.1 Pachliopta kotzebuea | reverse complement strand
AATGTTCGCGAAACCAATCTTGCAGAGAGGCTCTCGATTATAGTGTTTTGGCAAAAGTTGGTAGTTTAAATATAATAACTAAAGGAACCTATGAGTACTGAAGCTAAACAATTGTATAAATTAACTTTAAATCATTGTTAATTGTAATATAATTATTAATATGTTTGTAATTAGGGCGACATAATCGCATAAGCGATAAAGCCCTGTTAAATAAAGAGAGAAAAAAAAAAGATTACTTTTCTTCTCCAGAAAGGTCCCGGTTTCACGGCTAATATATAGTACTAATATTCGATCTCTATGTAGGGATGTCTATCGTCGATATGATCCATATTGGACTCCACAGCATCTTCCTCCGGGATGGCAAAAGAAGATTTTCGAAAAAGGTTAGTGATATAGTCTTCACAACTCCGTGCAACACCTTTACCATTCCGTAGTGTTTAATTATTTACTTGATAAGTTTGAGCATACCTGATCAGCATGTACACTTGTTACATCTGCTTGTTAAATCACCTGCATTCCAGACCAGGTGGCTTTTTGACTGTTGTTATCTTGCAGTAGAAGCAGTTTTTTATTACCATTATAAATTAATATAGATGAATTACACTATGTACACAATGTCAATGAACGTGCGGTTTTGCCTACTTCGACGGTGCGACTAAATTAACTTCTCCACAACATATTAAAGACAATTATTACGTACAATATATACGGAAAAGTTATACAATTTTGTGCTATTTCTTAAAATTGCCTTGCCTTTAAAACATTTTTGGGTATCGTTAAAATTTTCATGAAATTAAGTTATCCTTAATATGATAAGCCTTAGCGTAATACATTAAGATGTTAAAGACTTAATCAAGGTATTTAAATTACCGGCATCATCAAAAATCTGTTTGAATGAAAACGATGAAATTTAAATTGTGTACGTAAAACATTTTGATGAATTAAATAAATTTGTTTTAATATGTTTCATTGTGTAATTTGAAGTTCTGATTAAATATGTTTGAGATTCACCTTTTCTTCTTCATTGTGGTCAATCATATAATTTATATTTTCCTTATGAATTACTAGTTGGAATAAAACTATTTGTTTATTATACACTTTAAAAAAAAACAAGTCTTTCTATTTAACATTAATCTATTAATACAATATTAGAAGCTTTTCTAAAGCAGCAAAAGTAATGCAGAAAAACCTATGATAGTCGTGACTGTGATTACGAATTAAGGTTTTCTATATGCTGTGGGTAAAACCCTTTACTAACAAACTAATTATCCTTAATTTCTGTAGTTCATTGAGCATGTACTAATATAATATATTTATGTTCCTCTTTTTATATATATGTATATATATATATATAATATATAACAATAAAAAAAAGGTGTGTCTATATTAAAATAATCATATATTAATACAGTAGATAACATAACCCGTGCTTAGTAACCTGCACTTGCGAGGTAGAGAAGTTGAAAATAATTTTAGGAATACTTTTAAGTTTACTTATACGTATATTTTTAAGGTTACTTTTAGGTATTTGTTTAAAATAGTAACACTCTCTTAAAACAGTTAATTGGCGAAGAATACAAGAAATATTTTTATTAAAATTGTTTATCTACATAGCTGTTGTTCCTATTTTATAGTTCTTTTTATAGAAAAAAACTATATATTATTAAAACATGTCAGTAGATTTTTTAGTGCATAAACTATATATACTTTAAGTACACACATTTTATTCTTAATTTCTAAATACCGCCATTACTACCATTTAATCGGTGAATAGGTTACAAGAAACTTAGCTGTGTACATATAGTTACAATAATACCATCATTCCAGCCTTGCAGTAAACGTTATAATAAAAAAGTACGTTTTACTGAGTCTTTAAAGAAGATACGAAAGTTAATTAAAGCATCACAGCATCCATTTAAGATACATCTGTTGGTATACAGTCAACCTGTTTTTATATCAAAAATTCAGAAACACTTATAAGTTTTTATTAAAATGTTTAATATAGCTAAGTCTATCATTTGATACGTTTAAAAACATTCGTGCAACAGGTTCTATAGACTTAATGGAACAAAAAATCAGTAAATATATTGGTGTGGGTATGAACGCTGATTGCGTCGCTATCTGTGACGCACAGAGCATACAATCATGTGTACGTATACAAGGTGTCATCTAAAAGGAAGGTATACCTCGGTAAATTAAAAGCCAGCTCAGTTCGCGCCGGCGCATGTTAGTGGACGGCCGCACGATGTATCGCGCTTTAACATTCTTGCTCCTCGCGTCTGCGTGTTATTGCAAAACAGACTTTAGTGGGCGTGCGCGGAACTTTAGCATTGAATTGCTGCATTACACTGCGCAGGAGACTGACGGGCACGTGGTGATATCACCGTTCGGAGTATGGACACTGATGACGGGCGTAGCCCTCGGCGCGACAGGCAAAAGTTATGATCAATTGACGAAAGCGTTCGTCCTGCCGAAAAACCCGAGCTCACTCATAAACGGGTACAAGAAACTGTCAAATACCGTTCTCAATCCTACCACGTCGGCTGTGAGTCTCACGAGTAAGAATTTCGTATTTCTAGATTACGGCTTCGCGATCTACGAAGATTTCAAAAAGACCTTGAAAGACGACTTCGGCGCTACTATCAAAAATTTGGATTTCAAAGACTCGAACAAAGCGGCGGAAGCTGCCAATGAAATCATACAGAAATCAGGCGCGACTGTCTCAAACGTGTTGCGATCAGACGACTTTACAGAATCAAGAATGATACTGACCAACGCAATATCATTCAAAGGCCTCTGGCGTTTACCTTTCAACACATCAGAAACCACCGTCGAGCCGTTTTACGACGAGGATCATAAACAAATTGGAAAAGTTAACATGATGTACCAAAAAGCCGCCGTACCATTTTCAAACATACGAGAGATGAAAGCGCTTGCTCTGGACATGCCATACGGAGACGACAAATATTCCATGCTGGTTATTTTGCCGTATCCAAAAGTCAAGGTTGCGGAAGTGTACCAAAATTTTGAACGTGTGAGCATCAAAGATATATACAAACAGTTGGATAGTGACGTAGAAGAATTCGGCTTGGAAGAGATCGACATTAGATTACCAAGGTTCCGCATAAGCACCAATGTTGTGCTCAACAAGCCGCTAAATTATATGGGCGTAGAGGACATTTTCGAGCCACACTTGGCGAGCTTCGGGCGTGTAACAAAAGAGGAAATTTTCGTGTCGGCGATCGTACACAAAGCAGACATAGAGGTAACTGAATCCGGCACAATCGCTTCCGCGGCCACTTCGGCGTATCTCGCTGACAGAATAGCATCGCCCAATTTCCAAGCGAATCGCCCCTTCATTTACTTCGTCATGGAAAAATCCACAGCGACTGTGATATTCGGCGGCATTTATTCCAAACCCACTGTATTTTAAATTAAGTTAATATTGTTCACTTAGTATAAATTAATAATCATATAGCGTCGTTAAAGTTGTGATGTTATGATGTTATTGAAAAGAGTGTTGTCATGTTGGACTAAGTCAATTAAAGTTTTGTCCAATATCACTATAGTTTCATTTATTTTATCGACGACTATTAATGTAATCTTAATTACAACGCCATCTAGTAACAAAGAATGAAAAATGTGAAATCCAATTTGTAATAACATGATGCATTCAATCATATACATCTAAATCTAGTGTAACTGACACATACACGTTCAAAACCACTGAATCTAATATTACATAAACATTAAGTATCAACTATGTAATATCTAGACATGTAAACATTATGATCACAGCGTCATTAACTCAATCTGACCGCCAAACTTCATTATGTAGAAGGCATCTCATGATGATGTCACTAAATAAATAGTTACCGCAAAGCCAGTTTTAATAGCCTCAGTTCTAATAATCATTATTAGAAAAACCCAACTGTGGAATTGTCATTAGTATTTATGAATCCGAAATACCGACATTCTCGCAGGATTTTGACCTCGACGTCATCACTCGGTATTTACCGGACGACATTTACGTCTCACTGTATACACTACAGTGCCGAATCATGGATGTAAACAAACACGACAACAATCACGTGGCCATAATAACTTGTCGAGAGAGTTATAAATATTAAAACATTGAAAAAGGGAATTCAAAGGAAATAAATTAGTGCTAATTTTTATATCAAAATAATATACATTTTTATCATTTCAAATTAAAGCTTACTTATACTAACAAAAACTATTTTTACGTTTGTTTGTTACAAGTAATCTCTGGAACATCTGGACAATTTTTAATCACTTTCACTAAGACATCAATCTACGACAATTAAAATAGGTTCTTTCAAATTTAAGAAAAGATTTAGACTTCAGTTAATCAACTTTACTAGCAAGTGATTACGTTTTTGAGTAACAAGTTTCCTTTGGTCCGAATAGTAGTAAAAATATGAATAAACAAAGATAGTACGTCTGCCGAGATCAACTAGTCTATAATAAAATTCTTAAATAATTTTACTGTCCAGTTCACTAGTACCAAACATAAAATTAGTATATATAGTATTCAAAGAGTTTTAAACATTCAAAGAGAATTTTCATGACCCAATACACTTTTTTATAGTACGAGGCGATGAGACAAGCAAGACCACCTGATGTTAATAATAGGCTTGCCCATAACAACAACTAGTAACAACATATTGTCTGTTTTCTTGAAGAAAGCAAATTTTGGGACAGGAACATTTACGGTAGAAAGTTGTTCCACTCCTTTATTATTCTTATTAATAAGGAGAAGTTAAACCTCTGTGTTCGCCTAGTATGCTTACAAGAAAAGAACACCGACTTTCACAGCGCCTCAATAACTTAAAGTATCCAACAACACTTAATTATATCTGGTGTGACATAAAACAAAGTTATTAGCATATTTTAAACACGTGGATCTGTGGTTTTAACAATAAAACCTTATTTACGATGCCAAACGTATTATTACATGAAGGAAAACGTTACAAGGAAAAGTCCTTCCCCCGGCAAGCGATTATATTATATAGATTTACAGTAAGCTGGCTACGAAATATATATTAACATTTTGTATATATTGTGAAAAAAATATCTATTATCTCTTAATCTGTCCTTAAGTTTACATAATTTTAAATGACAACTAGGCTGAAATTGGTGCAGTATTCTCGTCCAGAAACGAAACATATACATGAAACAACAATGCTAATACGATTCACAGTGAGGTAAACAATGACTATAAAGTTCTATCACAAGCCAAATACCAAGTGTTACAAGGCAAGCAGTTAATCGTCACGGAATAAGTTAAAAGGAAATTAGCTAGTAATGAAATAAAAATGATAGTCCATCCAACACTTGAAATTTTCTAAGTATCAACCAGAATATTTATCGACATAAATCTGAATCACGGTTTGACTCATTACTACGCACTCGATCAGTATTTACTATTATATACTACATGTCAATAGAACTCAAATTCTTTAAATAGAACTCGATTTGTCATCTAAGGTAAATTTCAAATGGATTAAAGCAATAAAAGTATAAAATGAAAATTAGAGACCACTTTTTTATCTAGCATGGGCTAACATTTATCCTCAATATCTCATTGTGTTATATGACAATCAGGCAAGGGATGGTGAAGCTGGCTCGCCCAGAATATTTCGGCTCTCCCAGATACTAGTAATTCTGTCGTATTTATAACATGAGAATGATGGCTAGATAAGTGTATCGGAAAAATCCCATAATCAACCAAACTAAAAAGCATAGACTTCCTTACTACTGAACTTATTGTTAATTCACATATTCTTTAGTTTAAAGTAAATGATCAAACGGAAACTGTAATAATGAGATTGTAGTAAATCTTATTATGAGTATTGATACTTGGTAAATATATATTTCTTTAACTATAACTTTCCCACTGCTGGATATCATAGCTTTCTCACACAAGGAGAGAGTAAAGGCTATTTATCCACCTCGCTGTCAAAGCGAGAGTTGAAAAACGTCATTTGTCTACGAAAACTATTGTTTCTAGAACTATTATTATTATTTTTTAAATGATCAATTTATATTCAAAAAAGGTGCGCATAATCTAATATTCGTTTAATCACTGGTACATAATATTGTGAAACAGCAAACTATATACGTTCATATGTGTATATCAAAAACCATACGGTCATGTTATAATACCGGTTATAATACAAAGGTTAAAAGTCAAGATCTCAAGGTGGACGGGCTAACGTAAGATGCATTCGTTACTCATTATTTAATAATAGAGAGATTTTTGTTCATCACCGTTCGTTTTTAGCGTTTTTTCTTCTGAAATAATATTTGTTCTAAAATTTGTATCGACACTATTGTGAAAGGACTTCATGACATTCAAAGGAGTTCATGTAGCATTAACACCGGTTAATTTTATCGACATCCTGATAATTTTTGTTTATCCTCGTAAAAATTATTGTACAAACACTTCTCGGCTGACAGGACGAAGTCAGATTTGTGTAGATTTTTTAAGTTCTTGCAGAGGTCGCTGTGATAGTTCGTCTAAAGAATGAGCTCTATGAAATCATCTGCAACGGGCGAGTTTACAAATAGTATTATCCTAATTATAATACGTCATATTTTTCTTATATTTACTCATGCAAAGTTTTTTAAAGTATATATTTAAGTTTATAAAAGAGAGACTAAGTATATTTCTTATTTTACTCGTAATTGCTGACACAATGTTTTTTTACTTTAAAAACATTAATCGCAAAACCACTGAAGTAGTTTGTAGACATCACACGCTTCACTTATTGCCTATTGTCTTTATGCTAACGCACTGTCTAAAATATCCCCATTCCGTCCCACTACCATTCTTTATCCTTCTTTTTTGCAAACAATGCTTTTAAGAAATATTCTTTTTTTAAGTAATCTTTTTCTTTTAACAATAATTTATACTCGTTATGAATTAGTTGAAATCCACGTAATAATACATGTATAAATTTAATAATATTATGGATAACGTTTAGACGATGTTCGGCAAGCGATACAACCATCAGTAGATGAAGCACAAATAATTCAAAATAATCTGGAAAGTAACAAATATTCCAACTTCATACTTTTCAGATCGTTGTAGCTTATTAAATTTTAAGTACTACTAATAAAACTCCTTTTTAATAAAGTAATCATTGAGTAATAAACACTTTTAACTAAATAACCGAGGCATGACTCAGACAACACCATTTTACAAAAGATTGCCCGCTTACTGGTTGAAGCTGTACTTCAATGTATATGCATACTAACCTATAAGAACTGTACCGTTATTCTTATTACGGTATGTTTGTAAGTTGGAACAAGAAACTTACTTCAGCGGAAATATGTTTAAATACGGCAACATTATAAAAATAATTTAAGTAACTCAATCAAACGTGTTCAACTCGCTCAGAAGTATTGGCTATATGATGCAGATAACGATTGCAATACAGGTTCTCTTTGTTGTTGTGTATAACAACAAAAAACCTACGTATAGATTTGCAGAGACTTAACATTACCTTGTTTCCACGTGATTATTAGTAACGATAAGGCTGAAGACGCCTCATCGGTAAGAATACATTCATACGTATATCTAGTTGAATGCAATGTTTTTGTTATGGCAGAAGATTGAAAAATTGGTATAGTAGCTAGTGAGATGGGTTAAAAAAAGACGCTACAACAATCCCAGCTCCACTCCTTATATAATTTTTGAACCATTGTCTCCTCCAACAACCAAACCAACCTCACAAGGCTAACAATAAACTCCTATACCACGAAGCCTGGGCAGCTAAGAGACTATCTATAACAATGTGCCTCAAATAATTTTTAGTAAAAAGTATTAGGTTATATTCATTGCAATGGAAGAGCACCTATCTTCAGGAATATAATGAAATTGGCTGAATTGATGATGATATAGGTCTTATACATTACAATTTTTTTCAAGTTTTCGCATAGTGTGTAAATAATATCTTTGGCACAAATGAAAAATAACTTCACAGTTTTTATGTTTAAGTAAACCTTGCCTACGACTAATCAATTTTGCGAAAGTGAGCTATTGTAACGCAATTCGATGCGCCATTACCAGATTAGATATAAGTATGTGGTACACTATTCGAATGTTTTTTCGATTAATGTTGTTATTACGAGTCAACGATATGAATGACAATTCACTATAGAACATATTTGCACACACATTACACATTTGCGAGCAATAATTATTAATTTTAGTAATGTTACCTAAGATCAAATTAAAATATTAAAACTATAATGACAGACATTATTTTATTCTATCGTTTACATAGGAAATAAACTATGACTGTAACAAAATATAGCTAAAATTACTTTACGTAGGTAACAATGTATGTACAGATAAAATATTATTATTATCTTACACTTTTTAACGTATTTTCAAAATTCGTTATATAAAATTTTTCATTTTGTGCAATTTCATGCAAGTATTTGCTATAGAACATAGCAGTAAGTTAATATTCTACAATTTCGATTTAGGTTTTTATTATTGATCGATAATTTATGTTCATCAAATTTAACCCAAATGAAGAACCGATATACAATTTATAATTGAGCACGCCTTTTGAAATCATCATATATTTAGCCTTTATAAGATACATTATTTATTATAGACTCTCCTCTGAAGTAATCGTTTAGATTGAATGTGTTATGTCTTTTTAATAGGAAATTAATATTGCTTAGTTAATTACTAATAAATGAATATTACTCTCAGCAGTGGATGTTAGTCGTCTGATAATTTTATGTAATTAAGGTAATAGTATATATAAAAATGTAATAAACAAAATTTTATTATAATAACAATATCCTTTTCTTCGGTTAATGTACAATCGTGTATTTAATTAAAACTTGACAATGTATTCATTTTCACAAATCATTAAATAAAAGTAAATATTAAAACATTACGGTGAAACTAAGAGAAATCCATCGATCGGCGCGAGGCGTAGGGCTAGTTCGAGGTGGCCACTCCAAGTGAGCCCGAGGAGCTCATCTCAAATGTGTGCTAGTGGACGGCGAAAGCATGGTACAGTGTGCGAGGCACCGTGTTTAATGTTCTCTGCATTCGAGGTGGTGCCGCGCAGGAAAAAGAGGTTTCTTTGAAAAAAAAAGTTTATAATGGTTGGCGGTGGGGCTCAAGACCAGATAGGTCGCAGGTAGCCGGGAGAGATTTCTCTGCTCGGTCCATTCCCTAGGTGAGGATAAGAGGCTGGGAGAAAGGCGCGATGTATTTTACAGTGTGCCCTTCCTGAGATGGAAAGAGAAAAAATTTGTCCCCCATATAGGAGGTACGCGGTGTAGCCAGCGCAAGCTAGACTGCGGCGGTGTGCTAAAGAGTTCTCAAGACCTATCTGTAAAGTAATGGTGGACGAACATCGTGAAAGTTTTAATTGCTGTAAGCTCGACATAACGTGTCTTCGCTTCTGCGAAAGAAGGGGTGCGAGGGTATTTTCCTCAAGTTAAAAAAAAATTGTCGGCCAACATACATTTAATTACGAAGTGGCAGTAAAGTACCGTACCCTGGACTAAAGTACTTAGTCTTTTTTGAAATTATGTAATATAAATTTATCAACAAATAAAATATAAACGTGTTATTATTATACAAGAAGCACATGTTTAATTAGAAAGCGGCATAAAGTTTAATACATCAGTCAATATTAAAGAAAAGAATTAAATCTCAAATTGTTAGAGTTTAAAATAACTGAGGACATATTTTACCTGCAAGAAAAATTAAAGAAAAAAAACGGAAAGAAAACTAGAAGACGAGGCAGTATAGTCTACGACCTTAGCCTGTCCATCATGGATGAACGAAAAAAAAAACTAAGTTTAATTTGATATACAGGCTGTATGGACTGGCTCTTTGCCTTTCCCATAAGGGATAAATTTTATAAATCAATTAATTTGACATATATCTTTAGTTTTTCTGTTCTCTCCTGTTTCTCCTTTGCTTATTCCATCAATAAAGAAAAGAAGCATCTTTTATAATTTAACAAATTTGTTGTTCACTCATAAAGTAACTTAAAGAAAAATCCACAATCATAAACCTCACTAATAATTTATTTAGGTTATATTTTAAACTGTAATAACGATGATTTTAAGAAAATATATTGTATCTAATGTTTATTACACAAGGCGACTATTGATGCTGAAGTGCAATGGAGTAATTAGTAAAAATCAATTGCCGCACTGTAAATATTACCACAGTAAGATATTCTTCTTTAGTTATGTAGTCATTACTATTTACGTACGTATTTCTATTTTTTACAAATCTTCGATATTTAAAATTAGGATAAGAAAATAAGCTACAATACGTAAACATTTTAATTTAAGAATTCAATTCAATTTTCGTATGATTCTTTTTACTTTAAAATACTCAAAAGTTTTGTACAAATTTATACAAAAAGAAAATATTTAAATTATTTATTTTAAAAAGCTGCTATCGAAAAAGAAATCTTCTCAAAGTAATTTGTAAAGGAAAACAAAGACTGGTCATCTCAATTCTTTTACAGATATCTGGACCACCCAATCTACATGCCATGACAGACATTATAAACTCTCATATCTATGCACTTCACATTTAATAACAATTATTAGGAGGAACTTCTCAAAAAGTCTATTAGATGGAGATGCTTTAAAGAGTTCACAGCATGAGAAAGGTAACATGTTTTAAAGTTATGTAAGATTCTTTGAATGTAGAACATTTTTTTTATTCTGGGACTTATTCAGAAAATTTTTGTCATGGATCATCAGATTAAAGGTAGCAAGCTTTCAATTATTGTTCTATTTCTGTTGCTGGCTCTGTAAGTACATTTATTAAGAGTTTATTTCAGATATAACAATAAAGTATGTCTATACTAAAAGTTATAAGTAAAAAGTTGTTGCTATTTCAACAGTATCCTTTTTAAAATCGTGTTTTGATTTTACTACAAAAAAGTGTTTAAAAGTTTTTTTTAAGTAAATATGGCCGTAATTTGTACTTTTGTTTTATTCCCAGAGTTGAAAAGGATATCTGAACTTTTTCCGCAACCCAGAGTCACTTTAAATGAATTAAATAATAAGACACCTGACAAAGTATTTGAAATTCACTATAAACAGAATGTCATTCCACCAAAAGGCTTAAGGAAAAAAATGGGGCAAAGTAATGATTGGTTATGTACATACACATTTGTTTGGCCTGAGAAGATGAAATTTGAAAGGTAACTTTCAGTAACATGTTATGTAAATAACCTATTCATATGATTTTTTAAAAATCTGGCTACAAACCCCATGTTCTGACAACCTAACCATAATCTACTAAGCTAACCAGACTCTTGTTAGTGTTAAATTATTTCTTATTATAAATATTGTACAATATAAGTATATACTAATTACGTATAGTGTACTGATGGGGGTTCAAATTTTTCAATTTATGTGCAGTTAATATAACACTAACTAATATCACATGCTTTAAGGCTTTTATCAAATTGTGTGACTAATAAACCTTGAAAATAAAACTATGTGTAGTGATGGGAGAAGCTATTACAAAGTTTACTATCTTTGTTTTTCATTGCCTTTTAAAACCATTTCAAGTTAATGTTTAAATTCATAAAAAAACTGCCACAGAAAGTTGATTTTGATGAATTAGGAAATTCAATAATTGTTATACTCATCCATAACATGGTGCTAGTTGTTATGATCAACAATAGTTCACATTGTAGTAAGACCTATTCTAATAACTAATTAATATTCTATATATGTTTGATTTCAGTACAGCAGTCTCGAAAAGGCAAGCAGCTGAAAAATCTGCCATGCAAGCACTACACTGGCTGTATGTAAACAGACGGATAGACAACACGGGGCACCCCATTTATGACCAGATTGTTATAGATGAAATCAAAAGAAATCTTAATGAGCCATTATCGGCAACAATCAGCGATATCTGCATTGAACGAATTGAAAGGATATGGAATGATTATGAAAAAGATATTAGTATGTATGTTAGTGTAATAATCTGCTGGTTATAGGTTATTTCATTTCCACTCCGAGTTAAAATTATCAAACATACTTCAAATTTCACACTTATTCTTCTGAGATTTCATGCTGATGGTTGATCTGTAGTATGACTAAAGTCTCCAATTTAGTCCTAAGGATTAGTGAACAAGAGGGGCAGAGGTACCAGTGAGGTTGAAGAGTTGCAGATCAGAGCACCTAGTGTTTAAAATCCCTTGATAGTCTCCTTCAGTGTGTTAGTCTTTAAGATCACCTGATCACCATGAACAAGTGATCATCAGCACTTTGACTAAACATGTATTAATAAAAGATAACATCATCATAAGCAATACCATAATATATCCAATGAATGATCCCTTGTTGTAAGAAGTGATAACTACCAGCACTGCCAAAGCTCATGAACTCAAAAACACCCTTTCAATTGTTGTATATGACAAGCAGGCATTAGTAATTAACTTATAAAAATAAAATACCTACTAATTACTCCAAATTGAACCGCATTAATGTAACATCCTGTATTTGATAGAAAATGTTTAGCTGTATAATTCATGTAATATACTTATTTTTAAACATAATTATTTGATTTTTTTAAATTGTCCTATTTTAGAATCAATTTACGAGAGGACTTTTGAGCAAGCAAAATGGAGGCTAGTATTTACCACATCCGCTTTGACCAAAGACTCAAGCTTAGAGGTTGAAGGTGAATATGAATTTACTAGTTTAAAGATTGTTGATTGTTTGTTGGCTGAATAAGTGCAAAGCGTGGCATGGATAGCATAGCTTGTAAGGCGGTAGAAGGCGCAATGACGAAGATCGGGTTTGATCTCTGCTGAACTTGATCATGTCATGAAGGAAAAGAACTATATCAATCAATAATGATCACATTGTATACATATGATATGGCTAACTCATTCACCATTAGCCATGTGTCAAATCACATGGCTATAAACCTTAAAAAAAAACCCATTCACTTGAGAGGTTGATGACTATGATTTGTCATGGACACCCTATGGCTCTAGTAAGAGAACTTCCAGATAAACAATAGAGGGAACAATAAAATGGCCATTTGTTAATATAAATACAATACCATTATTTAATATTACCGATACATTTTATATTTTTTAGAGATGATCTTGTGTCATAAGATTTCTTTTAGTAACTTTAAATTGCAAATGTGATTATGCCAATGACTAAAGGTGATTAAACTTAAACAATGAGGTAACAATGAATAAGTTTGTTTGTAGATAACTTTGCTGAGGAGTCCCAGGAATCAGAGCTTGAGGATGAACTGAATAATATAAATAATTTATCAGGTAATTCTAAAATAATACATTTATTTTAGCTTAAGAATCTCTCAAAAAGCCAACCATTATATGTAAAATGTGTGTAAATTACTGTAATTTATTTCTGACCGGTTTTGCGTTTTTGTTACTGGAGATTGTCTAGATAGGTAGTATTGGTGAATGGTGTTAACAAATGTGCAAAAAACTAAAACAAAATATTAGTTATTTCTTGAGCTGTCCATGTTCCATTTTGGAGAGTGTGCGCAGGAATTACATGACGTAATTCGCCCGTCCCCCTTTCATCACCGGACGACAAGGCGC
>DWLS01004675.1:0-13631 GCA_018246255.1 Pachliopta kotzebuea | reverse complement strand
AGCAAATTAAATTCTTGATCGTGTCACATTTCAATTTACAAAAAGATCAAAATCAATAAACCATATGCGAACTATGATGTCTTAAAATGACACCATTTGAAATTCACGAAATTAACAAAGTTACACAAGCAAAACTTAATTATAATACAATCTTTTCGTAAAACTATACTAACCGAAGACAGTGTGTGCAGCAGTGCAGCGCAGGGCGACCGACGTGGTCGCCGCGCTGCTTCGGCGAGCCAGTGCACGTACGCGGCTACCGTGCCCACGGGACATCGCCGACACAAATGCATCGCTGCCCAACACAAAGCTGCGACGCTGCCGCCGGGGGGCCTTCCCACGTTCATACCGCTAAAATCACCTGACCCCCCCATTTGGAAAGCTGCGGGCAACATAAAACACAAGTAAACACTTAGTTTTTTATTTAACAAATCGAGCACATCGCTCACACTTTGCAGGGAATTGTCTGTTCATATAACAACGTGCCCCTGGACAGAATTATGTACTCTGTACCACATTGTCCACGTCGTCTTAAAATTTAAGACGTTAAACAATAGCAGAAATAAGCGCAAAAGTGGTACCTACTTTGACGGTTTTTGGCAACAGAGACCTACTCCAGTAAAACCTGCATTATCACATTGTGCTGCTAAGAGAATTTGAATCAAGAGTGGCACTCTTCTACTCATGATATTGAATTCCATTTATTACATCCAATATATAATATTTGTTAATGATTTTTCTTTAGCGGCTTAAATTACTTGTCACAATTAACGGAGAATTTAGCTATTATTCAAGAGGTGGCGGATTTTTAAAGGAACTTCGGTGTGGATATGCCCTTTGTAGCAAAAAAAAACTGGTGAAGTCCTTACCGTGTGCATATGCATGCTCGTCTGTAGAAAGCAGCGTAGTCAGTAATGGTCCGCGTAGATCGGGACATGCTCGCGCGGCTGCCAGCAATGCCATGTGAGCGGCCTGCGCTTGTGAGTGTCCACTTCCACTGCGCGGTGTCAGAACGGCGGCACACAATGCGCGCACCGCTGTGGGGCTGCCTACATGCGCCCAGCGGCTGGATTCCATACGTGCGCAAGCCGCTACCACGCTCACCCAATTGTTACTGCAAGTTAATTTATCTTTTCATCATGTCGCCCATTACTCTCCTCACATAGCATTTATTTCCAACTTGATCAGTCAAAGGTCGCCTACATCCAACAAGTTTCTACGATCTTTACCAAATTCACTTGGCTGGCGACCATCTCATGTTGCACTTATAGTATCCCACTCAGGTAACTTTCAACCAATTGGCTAATATTGAGTAAAAAATTATAGTAACCATTATTTATTACAAGAAATTCTTGGATTATTACTGACAAAACGCAAATAGGAATATAAATCAAAAGTCTGGATATAAACGTTCTGAAAGTTTAACATTTTTAAAGTAGTTATTAGTACCAGCTTTACAAATAATGTTTACAAAAAGAAAGAAGTGATTTACGTATTGCCATTTGGTGCCAGGAGTGTAGGCGCAGCGAAGGCGGGTGCAACGATAAGGCGCAGCTGCAATAGGCCCATGTATGAGCTGTCACGAGGTTTGTATAGGCGCAGCTGCACTGTGGTGGCGATCACCGGACGTGCAAGCACCAGTCGAATGAATGTCATTCCTGCCGTACATTGCGGTGGGCCGAGCGGTACCAACGGACCTCCGCACGATGCCTCTATACCCACCGCACCAGGGCATGCTGCAAATTTTTTAAAGTAATAAATATTTAATACCAGTACCTATTAATAATACTTTAAATGCAAAAAATATGGACGTTTCACATACAATATAATTTCTTGTATAACAATCTGATGAAACTCTTTTAACTTATTTTAAATATACAATCTGGATTTACTAAAACGAATTTAAAGTCTACACATCTTATTGCTTGCCTTGTGCTGATGATTAACTAAAAAAATTATCAAAATGAAAATAACCGACATCATCAGCCAATAGATAATCAGTACTAACATAAGCTTCCTCTAAAGATCTCGTAGCCCGCGTCTAGTGACTTATTCCGAGCTTGATCAAATTGTGCAAAACAGAAAAGCATTTCAACTCACTGGCGAGACTGGTAAGATGGGGCTGCATGTACACCTCGTGCAGTTGCGCGGCGTAGGGCAGTGAGATAGTGAGCGCGAGCGACGCGTCCTCTGCGCTGAAAAAGTGGTAGGACCAGGCAGCTGCACGGACCCTACGAGCTGCACAAGCGCCGCCACTACCGCCACCATCTAACAACACGTCTGCCGCCTGCGCTGTGGGGTTGTCGCACGACACTGTGCCTGTTACACAAACACGTATATATAAGTTTATTGCCATAAACAAGATGGAGATAATGACGAGAACAAGTTTACTGGCATGACAAAAATTATCAGTAAAAATGTAGTACGAAATTAATTTTACGAAACTAATCTTATCGTCACTCACTAATCGAGAAGTAAAAAAAAATTTAAATAGTTTTTGGTTAGTTATTCTGTAAATTTATATAATATGTCAACAAATCTTCGTACATAGAGGAGCGATGTTCACTAGTCCATTGACGGTTTCCGTGACCGGTGGCTGCGTTTTCTTGTTGGAGCCAGACGGCGTGGACATGTTGATGATTTGCGGTGGCGTCTTCAAATGGTTCATTAGGGAAGATACTAGTCCTAAGCTGTTACTAGGTCCTGCCTAAGAAGCAAGAAGTTTATTAACAAATATTGTAGTACATATTACTAGTACTGTATAACTAATTTGTTTTCTCCACTTTTTCCTTTGAATAAACCAACAAAGTGTACAGTTTAATACAAGTTCATTAAATTTGTAAAGCTCATGTAAATGTAAGAAATTAATGGAACGAAGCCATCAACCGTAATCTGATCAAATTACATCTAAAGGATATATTAAAGCACTGAGCTATTAACTAGGATATTGTGATGCAGTGACCTTACTAACTAGCGTCACATTTTTATGGGCAAGCGCTTACCATGCAATCACGTCAACCATTAATCATGTCAATGACGTGTCATCCTTAGTTTAAAAAAAAAAATGTTTGTTTATCCTTTGTTTGACTTGCAAAATTAGTTTAAGCTTCTTTAAAAATTGTAAATTCAAAAGTACCTGATGGCAAGCAGTTAGTTTCTCGACGGAAAGTTCCAGACCACCAGCTTCTAAGAATTCAGTGAGTGCTTCATCCTTGTCCAGCAACTTCACGATGAGTTGCTGCATGGCTTGTGATAAATGTATGATATCCTTTTTTCCTGATAAAATAGAGCGTATGTTTTAGAAATATCCTTTTCGTTTTCTTAGTTGCCAAAAAATAACTAGGTAATAGTTAGTGGTACACCTGTTACTATTGCCAAACAGTAATGTGCAAAAACTTTGACATTTTTCATGGTCAAATTACTGGTGTACCAAAACTTATCAAATTGTATTAAAGCGACGAGCGGAACATGCTTCAGTATACATCATTGTAACTATTGCCTAAATGTTATAGGCAAGGTGTATTACTTTTTACCAGATAAGTTCTAGTCCTATCTATACATTGTCAAATAAGAAAAAAATTGATATAGAAATTGTACCCTAGAGGGAAAGAAACCTTAAATCCAAGAATTTAGAATGCAAATGAATTTAACATACAAGTCCCAATTGAGAGATTACAGACTATTTATAATTGCAGGAATATTGTAAACGTATATAAATAGTGGTTATAAACATATGCTTACTAAGGAATTCCAGGAGACTTGGTACCATCAAAGCTGGTTTTGAAGAGACTGTAGGCAGTTGAGCTACCAACCAAAACATCTCTTCCTTCAAAGAGGAATAATCCGAGGAAGGCTCCGAGTTTGGTCCTGCAATAAAAATTATAACAATAATTTATTCCATTTTTTGTATTACTCAAAAAGGATTGCATATTTGCAGGAATCGATTATTTCCCAATGTTGTTCATGGATGTCCATCCATATTCATATGAATCACGCCTTCCTCAGGGATCTACTTTCTGTAAATATTATCTTTATTTCCGTTGAAGTCCTGCTGAAGCCTAGAATTTTTAAGTATGCAGACAACACCACATGTATGGTAGATACATGCTAAATGATCAGGCGGGTAGTGATGAGGTAAAGTTCGCCAGAAAAGCCTCGGTGCCATTTTTAAATTTAACCTTGCAGGCTATCCCTGACTGTGGCGTTGCTAACTTTCTGAAATTTCATGCAACCAAAATGCGTGTATATCTTTTCACATCTAAAAAATGCCAATACACCTCGGCGTATATATTTCGAGGTATCTTCCTGCGGTACATTGTCTTTAACTAACGGGATCAAAATTTATGTGAACTTCGACCATGGATGGCTCGTCGAGTCAAAAGCTAACGTTCCGAAGGAAACTGGTAGCAATTGCCGAAGAGTAGCAGTATTTTATATCGGGATAGCTCTTGACTATAAAGCGCAGGTCAGATTACGGGCAACGAAAATTCAACGTGACACTGATCCAGGTAAAAAAGGCGGGTCAGGGGGACTACCCCGTGTAAAAGAACTTGTTGTTCTTGATAAAAGCAACAAAGAAGTAGAACAACTTACCGGCGTCAATATTCTCATACATGTACAAGTATTTATTCAAAAGAATGAATAGGCTGTTATTAGTTTAGTTAATAAAAATATATTAATAATGATTGTGACAATACTTACCACCAGTCGTTATTAAAGTCAATCCATCGCATATTGACAAAGTTGTGTAAAAATGATGCATAATTTCCGAATCTTGCAAGACTGAAATAAAAGTATAAAAATTAATATAACATTGAATATTGCAGAAATCATACTGCAGAATAGGCAGAATTCTTAGTACTAGAGATTATCAATCATCTCATCTTCTCTGAACATATTTAGTTTTTTTATACGTCAAAACACCGAAATAGACAGGAAGTCTGATTTCTACATCAAATTGTATTCAAACAATAATCAATCAGTAAAAGAAAACTTTATGAGGATATCAATGTATTTTTTATAACTCGTCGAGTCTATGAGATGAGCAATGCGTTCACTTGATGCTAACTGATACGCTTGCCCACAATAACGCGGCGCTGGTTAAGATGGTACTCACAGCACTGTAAATTAGACAACTGATTTCTTGGGCATGTGACATGCAACAGCCCCGGCACTTGTCCAATATAGTTAATGATTGTGTTAACTTTGTTCTTCTAAGAAAAGGCCCAGAGTTCCAACAGTGGAAATATTAAGAGGTTTGTTAAGGGATACATAAAATCACTTTTAACCATCAATCTTTTACTACATTAGTAGTAATAAATCAAAATTAAAATAATATCGAGTTATAATCGCAAAATGTTGATATAGTATAATTAACTTAATATTATCAAAATAAAACTTTTAATTCCAGGGAAAACTTTTGATTGCAAATAATTTCCGAAAAAAGGATATGATCATCACCTATGTCAGCTAGGCATGGCTTCCGGGGAAGATGCTTGCGCTCGTCTTCCACGTTGGTATCATCAGGTGCGCCCATCGCCTTACTTTCATCGGTTTGTGACTGCTCATCACTGGCATCGGCCTGAAACTCGAAATTATTATATCATTGTTCTCATTGTATTAAGAAATAACAGTATCTAATTACTTTAGTAATTTTACTATCATCATCAAAAACAGTCTGCTGTGTCCAATGTTAGTCATAGGCCTCTCCCAAGAAACACTAACAATTTTAAAAGCTACAAAGAAATTGGTGCTATGGTGATACCTAACCTAGACGGTTTGTGGCAACTGAGACCTGTCACCAAGTTTATTAACAACACGCTGTAAACCTTGACGATGGTGACACAGCTAGTATTTCTGCAGTCGTCTCGACTAAAGCGGCGGGAGAATCAAATTTAATGAGCAACGTGACAAATAACAAAAAACAGTAAATATTGATGTAGTAAGTTAATTGATTATTGTTTAATAATGTCATTAATTAAAATAAATAATAGTATTAAGTTAGCGAAACACTGTTTCACTCAATTTGCAAATAACAAAATGAAACGACTTATTTTTATATCTATTGAGCCTGATCAAAATAGGGAAAACACTTAAGAATATTTACCAAAGCAATTCGAAAACAACTGTATTTATTAGGATGTGCCAAAATTAAACTAACCCAAAATGTTTTTTATTATGAAATGTCTCGTCATGTAATAATTGGAGGTACAATTTCGTGCATTACTTAATAACTTATTCGAGAAAGAAGGTTCTACCTATTAAAAACTTTTCCTCTTAAGAAAATGGATAAGACAGTACCTGATCGGGAGAGTGTAGCGGCGCTGTGAGCAACCGACGCGCAAATTGCAAAAGGTGCGCGATGACGGCGCGGCGCGGCGGTACGCGGCGCGCAGGCGCTGCTCCTGCTGCCAGCACGTCGGCTAACAAGCCCGTTAGACGAGCTTCCGAAGCGTGATCGCCGCGAGCGCTGCCCGCAGCCCTCACCCACCACAAGCACTGCAAAGCTGTCGAGATACCCGTTCAGTTAATTACTTTTGTTCTTAACGCAATAAGCCATGATAGCCAGTATAAAAGGCATTCGAAAGCGATTCTACTCCGAACTTAAAAAAAATTAATACATTTGTAACTTTAATGAACTATGTATAAACACATCACCATTATATGATTAGTACATATATACATACAAGTGAACATGGACCGGTCGCGCTGGAAATCTATTGGAGAGGCCTACGTTCAGCAGTGGACTGCAATAGGCTGAGATGATGATGATGATGAACATGAGACTTACCAATAGCTCGGATAAGTGGTATGCCGTGATGAACCTGCTCCGGCAACAGAGAAGGTAGGAGACTCTGCGCGGTGCGCAATAACGCGGAATGCAAGTCGAGGGCATGCGCGTGCGTGTGCGCGTGCTCCGGCGCCCACAGCTCGGCAAGCGCGCGCAGCGTTACGAGCGCGCCATCTCCACCGCGCGCCTTCACCACGCGCGTTAGCACGGCCTGCAGAGCGCCCGCTGCGCCCAGACCAGCACCAGCAGACGGTCCCGACTGAAATTATATTTTAAAAGTTTGAGACATTCTTGGCAGACATAAAATCACATGAAAAGTTAAACTAAAAAAAAGTTACCAATTTTTAGCAATGTTTTGTTTTTTGTCATCTATTTTTTAGATATTACAATAAATTTACAATGAAAGTGTGGGAGACAGGAATCCAGAAAAGATGTATTGCGCTATGTCTTCGCTATCTTTTTTAGATAAAAGAAAAGTCGGGTATGAGTTGCATTTTAGACTGTGGTTCTTAGAAATGTTTTGCAATAGTGCAGTTCTGGGTTAGTTATTATTATACATACAAAAATTATTAAATTTCATCATTATCAACCGATAGACGCTCACTGCCAGACGTAGGCTTTCTCCAGAATCTTCAAACCGATTAGTTCCGTGCTGTATCTATTTGCAGTTTTCAATATTAGGTCTACAAATTCGCCAACCACTCAAGGGATCTTCATCTACTGCCCCATCAGTCGTTGATCCTTTGAGCAATGTGCCCTGCTTATTGCCTCTTAAGATTTCAAATCCTTATTTAATAATTTTCTAAATTATTAATAAGTATAATATTAACAATGAAATTTACTTACTAAATATGATTCTGATGCAGTGACCGCTCCGTCTGCGCTAATATCAATTGAAATGAACTTCACAAGAGCAGGCACAAAGTACTCGCAGTCTAGTATCACCCGCCCGACAGTCTGTGGGCCACTATCAGTCTGTTCAAGATAAAAAAAAAATTATTGCAGTCAAAATTATATTAAATTCATACATATTTCTGGACCTATGAGAAACACCGACACAAAATCATGCCAGAACAAACTTGATTTAAAAATTAATCACTTACTTGTAGTGTTAGTGCTGCAACCCACGCTAAGGCTTGCATACACAAAACCCAGCATCTTATAGAGATATTTTCTAACCTGTAACATAAAGTTGATCGTTAAAAGCTGTACACTATTCATGTCATAAAAAGTCACCAAGTAGTATTTGCCTATTAACTACTGAAATTATAGTAATGAAAAATATTCGTTTTATATTTAAGGACAATGAAAGAAATATGGCATAATCTTAAAAAAAAACCTTTTTGCTATTAAAATTAATGCATTAACGAGACTTAACAACTTATGAATTCAAGCGATGCGCTCAATGTCATGCTGAGTGTATGACAAATTTCATCATTTGCGCTACATTGACAACGAGGATGTTAAAGCCTTAAATGGCAATGCTTTAAACTGTCATGATCCAAAGTCAACCGTACACACAACAACGCAATCGAACCTAGGCAGTCTATCTGTGGATGTAGTTAAGTAATAAATTAGTAAAAAAAATTAAAAATGGATCGAAAAAAAGGTTTCAATAAAAATTATGTATAATTTTTAGGTTTATGAATAAAATATTGTTAGTTTAAACTTTGTACACGAAAGAACATGAGAAGAGTTTTTAATTTGGAACCTGTATTCAGATCAGTTTAAATAAGAACTCTTAAACTTAACCATAGGTAACTATTTTTAAAAGATTTTTTTTATTTATTTTATTATTATATAATAAAACGTGTAGACGGCAGAATTTCCAGATAGTAAGGCATACTTATAAGGTGTCATACAAGCCCATTTCAATGGATTGGATTGCATTTTTGGGGCATTCGTAAGTCGATTGAGTACATCCTTGTACCACAAATTACCCATCACACTTTCACTTGCCTTCTGACCCATACCCATAATAATGTGGCCGTTGCTAATAGGATATAATGTTCCCCGCTTTGAGACATAAGAACTTCAAAAGACGTTACTACATAATGACGACTTAGATACTTGTACGAGCGTATCGTATAAATAACGGACACTAACGTGCAGAGCATATGCAGCATTGAAGCGACAGTGTCGGGCGCGAGGCAGACACGCGGCGTGTCCGCCGGCATCCCGGGCGTGTTCAGCGGCCACGCGTTGCCGCCACCCCATGCTGACCCGTTCAGCGTCAACCACAATGAAATCACGTTTTCCATCAAGTTGCAGTCCCGCTGTATTAAGTACATAAGCATGAATCAAAATTGTGTCTAAAATTAAACTTATAAAGGAACTAAATCCAAATAAATGCACTGTGTGGTTCCAATGCCATCACAGATCAGTTTAATTTCGCTTACCTGTTCAGTAAACTCTAGCGCTAAATGCCTAAATACGTCATATAGCGTATCCGCTAGACCCGAGTATTCTCCCGATGTTCCTCCGAATGAAGATGATGCAGTAGGGGGCGACGTACGAGCGGCGGGCGAGGTGGCGGGAGGCATGGTAGTAGAAGACGAGGCAGATACACGTGGCAGTTTGACGGTGGATCGCAAAGCGGCAGGCAGAACGCCTGAGGTCGTGGCTAGCAGCCGGCCTGCAAGTGATTCTCCCGCTGAAGCAGGTCCGCTCTCCAACCGCAAGTCCACACAGTTCGAGATGCTGTTGCATAAAAATTGTTGATGTTAAATTTTGTTTATCATTGCATTTTTTAAACAAATAAAGCAAATATGTCAACAGAAATAAAAACAATACCTTGTGTTGAAGTTCTCTGAGATATGTTTTATCTTACTGTCCTTCTTGACTGCATCCAAGAAATCTAAATCGGGCTTCTCTTCTGTCTCTGAATCGTCTAATTCAGCCACTTGGCTGAGATGATACTCAATATCCTTGATGGCATCTGCTATAAGGAACAAAAGTAAAATCTAGCTTAAAATTTAAACTGTGGAAAACCTGGGGTTGGGGGAGTAAGAGTTTTAAAAGTTGCTAAGGCTATGATTATTCAACAAAGGAAGAATTACCAGAGTTAATGTGTACTGATAACACAACTGAGACAAACAGATCCTTCAAAGAAAAGTGAATGATGGAAACTATTCTATACAAATATTGTGTAATACTCTAGCATACAGTGCAAGAAGAGCATATTATCTATTTACGATAAAAACTTGTGAAAAAAATTCCGTATGAAAGTAAATCTTTAAAAAATCAATGTGCCTCTTGACTAGATCTGGTAATACCAAACCTGTTTCCTACAAAACAGCATGATTCGGCGAGATTTTACCTAGAATCTTGCTTGTCCAAATAAATCTTTATTGACTGTATTTTATTTACTTTAAATTTTTATATTATTCACTAACTGTATTAACTAGTATTGATAATTTTTTATAAAAAGATAGTTAAACATATTGAAATGAGTGATCGAACATCTCTTATCATCTTTAGAATGTCTCCAACAATATGTATTTAACATCACCAGAAAAAACTTTTCGGAAATGTGTAACTAAAAAAATTTTGCAAATAAGAAAAAGTCTAATGCACTTATAAATTGTACTTTAAGTAAGCAAATCGGAATATTTATATGCATATACATTAACTATTTCTGTTTAGGTCCTTTTTAACTAATCCTGTGTGAAACTTCCCTTTATTGCTGGTAGATCTCTATTGATGTAGACAATTTAAGTAGTTTCTTCCAGTTTAAAGTGCATTGCAGCTTGTTGGAAATAGGAAGTAACAAGACTGAACATCCCACTTTTGAAAGCGACAGCAATTGCAGTGTTTATTATCTTAACTAGCGTCACATCTTTAGGAGCGGGCGTACCTTACCATCAGGTGAAAGGCCTGTTTGTCTCTTCGCTTCAAGAGAAAAAGATTGAGGTAACCAAACAGAGATGATACCTGAGCAAAAAAAATAACTCAAAAGGAAAGCATTATAATGTGCGACAATCATCACAACATCTATCTGTGAGGAACGATCTAAAAACTGATACAGCGACAAGCAAACAGACAAACGCATTGCATAGCAAAGCCGCGTATTTTAACGCTATCCCTTACTTGCCGCCGCGAGTGACGAAGCGATAGCTCTTGGCTTCATCAGACCAAAACTATCCGCTAACACATCTGCAACAACAATGCAGTTAGCTCTACATGGTCGCACGACAATATACACTTGTCTATTACCCATTTAACCGATACATTAGTTCATTACTGATTATAGTTTTGCTACTACCAATCTAGTTTAACAGTTCAGTTATGTGACAAATAACCATCGCCACAGAAAGGAAGGTTAAGGCTAGCTATGAAGCTGCAGAGAATATGTGCTGTTTGCCTCAAAGCATTAAATTTTTAATTTTTCTAGCATTCATTAGTTAGAAAACTTTGATTTAGTTTTACTTTCAAAGATGACTGAATAATGAAGAATAGCACAATAAATCATAATTTATATAATCTGTGAACGATGAGACCATGCAGGACGATCACCTGGTGGTAAGTGATTCGCCCGCTCATAACAATGTGGCGCTAATTAGGATGATTATTATTATGCCACTTTGGGCTCGACGCTTGAAGACAAAAAGTCTCGATACTCTAGAAATTTGAATAGTTACAAAACCTTTCAAAGTTTCAGCAACGTTTGACAATACTATTTGGTAGTAGAAATAGAGGTATCATTTCAGTCTCCATTAAGAGACTGCTCACCAATAAATATTTGATGAGGCTCACCTCTTTTGTTGTTAAAGAAGTTGTTGATAATGTGAATGTGTTTCGTCACAATCATCTGTTGCTGTGTAATTTGAATGGCTTACTATAAAATAATTCACCTGCGACTGTGGCACCTTTGGTTTTTCGTGGCGGCCGTCCGCAACTGCTGTCGTCTTGGGATACACGTGCCCGCGACGACCCTGCTTCTCCCCACGCCGGCTCCTCTCCGCCGGTGCTCTGGGAACTCTCCGCGTTTTCATATTCCACCAAGTCCTGGAAAGAAGTTTTGATAATTAAAAACTATGCTGCTAATATTTTTTTATTTGACATTTCTTTTACTGTTTACTGTATTTTGTGTAAACTTAATTTTAATCCGTAATTTACTTTTACTTCAGCGTTTTCACTTAGGTTAGTTCTTATTGTTAATTAAAATTAATCTAAATATTCACATTTATTAACTATGTTTGTAAACAAGTAAATGGAAGATCTTTGTTTTTATTTAAAGCAGATTTTTACTTTATTAGCCGAGATTTATTTGTAAATTAAGCAAAGATTAAACTGTTTAAGTGTGAATAATTGTTACGGTAACTGTTTTTTAGTTATGTATATTAAATTTCAATACGTCTAAAATTTCTGGTGACTTGCGAAGGTTCACCCCATGGCATAACAACAGCAAATTACCAATTTACCTGCAGTAATGTAGTGAGTGCGTGTCGTGGCCAGGCGGGCAGTTTGACCGCTAGACGAGCCAGTGCTAACACGCTGGAAGGCTCCAATATCGAAGCGCCGCCACTCACGGAGCACAATCTACCGACTACCTGCCAATGAAAATCCGCAAAAGAATCTGTAAGACAGGCTAAGAAACTGCACATTCTTGGGCATGTTTGGAGTTTTTCCTAACTTGATGTTTCCGGTTTCCACAAAAAGGAAGATTGTTTCCTTCCATAGGGATGAGACAAAAGTGAATCATCGTGTTTTTTTTTTTAATTTCTTGGTAGACCAATGATTGGATCATCTAATTTGGAATTCAAGGATTTGAACATTGGCAACAGATGTAAACACCGCAAAAGTAACATTCGTAAAAGACAGATCTTGCGATGCGAAGAACATCCTGAACGGTCCTAATTTTTTTTTATAAGTTTATTAAATAGCGATAACCAATTGAAGAGATCTTTAGGAGGCCTTCATTCTTTACATATATAAAATATACCATATACATTGCAAATACTCCGTACTCCCGTATACACTAATTGAAAATTACATCCACACGGTAAATTAATGGTATATATACAAAATTTACTATATATAATATACAAACATGTAGGCTTATCGATATTTATATATATATATACATATATACATATTTAGTCTAATTATTTTTCTTATATTTTTTTCTCTTTACAACCCGTATTGGTGACTAGAAGAAAATGATATGTCCACGTTTATTTATCTATTTCTAATACATTTTCCTTTTCAGCAAAATATAAATAAATTCAGATGCTGTCAGGAGCTTATTAGCCAAGAGATTATAAGTTGTGTAAATAAAACCAAAACTTAGAGGTTGGATAAAAAGAACAATTAAAATCATACAACAGTAACGTATACTTCAGATTCACTCCTAGCTTTTATCTTATTTAAAACAAGAAACTTACTTTTGCACAAAGTAGCATCGACTCTCCGGCGACAGTGCTGTCCATGGCCAGCATGTGAGCCACCAGAGCTTGCGCTAGCTGGACAGCCAGCGATGGTGGTAGCAGACGAGACGCGCGATTTATCTCCTCTGCTTTGCTGTGTGCGGCGCTGCTGGCGCTGCTGCAGCTACTGCTGCTGCTGCTGCTACTGCCGCCTCCACGCTTGCCCACCATCGCAATACGAGCTTTTAGATTCTGACGGGCACGTAGCTTCAAATGGAAATTTATTTCTTTAATGGCTTATGTCTACTTATGAGGTTTTTGTATAATAACAAAATAAGATATGCAAATGTTTCACCTTATAGTAAATTATCACATGTCGCGAGTAATATTGTCATAAGAGAAAGACCGACAATGAACCAAGGAATCAATTACTGATAAACTGAAAAAGGAATCCGTTATACTCGGATAACAGA
>DWLS01004674.1:0-13634 GCA_018246255.1 Pachliopta kotzebuea | reverse complement strand
GTCCCGGCAGAGATCGGACTTCTCCCTCTAAAGGGGGACTTCTCCGACTAATAGAAAAGTCCCGACGACGCCGAAGCGTTGGCGGGGCCAGGTGCCCAACCTGGCCCGCTTCGGGTAGCTTTTGATCCCAACTAAAGTATTGGCCACCAACTTTGCCCGTCTCTTGTTATTGTATATATAGCTAATGAACAGCGTTAATTAAATTATTTAATGATTTGTGTCGTTTTTCTTCCGGACTAGCGATATGACATCACTCAACTCGCACTTGGCAAGTTAATTGAATAAATGATCTTCACTCTCATTTTTTGAAAAAATTACACAAGCTCCAGTAGCAGCGGTATTAAGAGTGCTGTTCATTATTATTGTATATGATTAATATTTTTAATTCAATATATAATCATGTCATAATAAAAATTGATTTTTTTAAAGTTTTTTATTTTAACGAAACTAAATATTTGTTATATTATTTCTACTATATATTCTGTATTAATACAAGTTATGAACAAAGTTAATGATTCTATTTGATAACATTTTAGATTTTAAGTCTGTTTACTTCTATTTATAAGCATACTCGTGTGTTATTAATATTTAGAGATTTATTATCTGTTGACAATTTATTAATATCACCTTTAATAACTGGGAGTGAATTCATATGTTATTTTAGTTATAATGTAACGTTTTGTAAATAGCACAATTATGTAAACTGCGTGTTATTATTTACTTAGTATATAACGGAAATAAAACTGATTTTGAGAAAACCTTGTTATTTTTTTGAACAATCTTTCCTTTTCAAATGAAACCAGATTTATTATCGCGATGTTTCAACCAGTTGACAGTAGGCTCATAGAGATATTGAAATCATTATTTTTATTTTTGTTATAAAGTTTTAAATATTAATTACAGATTAATAAAAAAAAATATTTACATATCCGATAATTAGGAAAAAATGTTATTTATCTTTAAGTTGTGCTTATCGTGACTGAAAATAAGATTTGACCTAAATTGTAAACCTAAGTTGTACATGTAACTAGGCCATAAAATTTACTAATCGTAATTGTATTTGTTGTCAACTCGTTTTTTTTTTTATTTTAAGCAATGTATCGGAAAGATATTTAATTAAAAAGATAAGATATTATGACTAGTGTTATTAATGAATTGTTTCTTTGTACCCAAATATATCGCAGCTACACATTGGAAATAGAATTTGAAGAATTTTAGATAGTGAATGAAAAGTCATTGTAATGTTATCGGAATAATGCTTACTACTAATGTATTTTTTTTTATATAAATCATGTTGGTTTACATACATGTCAAAAATTTTATCATAATGTAAATATTTATAAATAGTTTAAATAAAATATGATTTAAAAAATTGATTTTCAATTTCCCTACTTTAATAATAAACATCATCTTATGGACATCGAGCAGAATATACGGAAAGACGTTGTCGAGAACTTCAAGTAAGGTCTAAGTTAAAAATATTAGATAAATATTTATAATATATTAATAGAAATGAATTAGTCTCCGACCACTATATATACGTATACCTTTAGCTGTTTTATTTAAATATAGAGAGCTTCCCAGGCGAAACGGTTATGTGCGTTTCCTTATAACTCGGATGTCCCTAATTCGATCCCGGAGCTATGTGGACTTTGGTAGTTTTTAAGAACTCTTACTAAACCTAATTATTGTAAATCTAAATAACATCACTGATGTGTTCCAGTTGTCGAAATATAATAGTCCAAGTATTCTAGAAAAGCATACTTTACTATTCACGGCTACATTATCACCTAATACCGTGTGAAATTGAGGTCATGTTATCCCAAGTTAAAAGAAAGTAATATACGTTAATGTATATGAATCTAAGTACGAGATTATTCTTTTTCTGTAATATTGAGTAAATTCAACAGTTTTATTTCTTGGTATTATATTCTCGGTGTTAGTATAAAAATTTTCCATATTTTAGGTCATTATAAGGAAGCTTAAAGTAGTGTGAATGTATAAACTGTATACAGATTTCAGATACGTGCATTTGTAACATAATTTGTATTATTTATAGATGCAAAGTATTAATAGTAGGTGGCGGTGCTGGAGGTTGTAGCATAGCATGGAGATTATCAAAAATATTAAATGGTAGAGAAATCATCGTATTGGAACCGTCTGAAGTAAGTATATACTTTAAAGAAATATGTAGTTCGTTACGAAAGCATCGTGTGGAAACTAATGTACGTTACGTGTCGATCTCCCTGTTGTGCTAATTACGATTTATTTATAATTATCAGGTACACTACAACCAGCCCATGTTCTCACTCGTGGCGGCAGGTATAAAGCAATTTAATCATTGCCAAAAATCTCTCAAATCGATACTGCCGCAGGATGTGGTGCTAATAAAAGATCGCGCGGCTAAATTTGATCCATGTAATAATTTAGTACACACACTACAGGGTGATAAGATATGCTACGACTTTATGGTTGTGGCCGTTGGCCTGAAGAATGATTATGATAAGGTAGTTTTATTTTTTGGTAAATAACATTGGATTTGATTCTTAGATTTAGTCTTTCACTATTATATTATAAACTAAAAGCGCATTGTGGTCATTTTCGTTTAGTTTTACTTATATTTTACACCTCGTTTGTTAACTTAACATAAAATGAGAGATTTTACGAAGTTAGCTCATGCATTTGTGTCCATCGTACCAACGAAATGGTTACAGAGTATTTAACTGTATCTGGTTTTCATTTGAAAGATGTAATGTTAATTAAACAAAATTAACAGTATATATTATTAAAACATTTAACTTATAGATTCCAGGTCTACTTAATGCACTAAATAATCCATACAGCTGTGTAACGACGAGCTATTCACCGAAGTACTGCGAGAAGACGTGGTGCTGCATACAGAAGTTTCAAGGCGGACACGCGTTATTTACATCTCCAGGTCAAGTTGGCAAGTGTTCAGGTGCAGCGCTAAAGATCATGTTACTCGCTGACGATTTCTGGAGAATGGTATGATTTTGTCAACCTATTGATAGAGTATCATATGGGTAATAGCAGTAAAATAATCTCAAGGTTTCCAGGAATAAAAGACAGAAAAAAATAGCAAAAGAGCTGCATTCCCTTTTGAAATGAGCTAGCACGTTACTTTACTGTGTTGTTTCACAAACATATTATAAAAAAAAAATGCTTAGACTTTTGAATGGTTTAATATCCGTATAAATGTTTCTTATACCTTTTTAGTAAATACATGATCCAATCTTTGCTAACGCCGCATCAATAAAGTCCATAATCGCCACGATTAGGCTTGTTTGTTTCATGTGTAGCTTTGTACTTTATGTACTGGTTTTTATTATTACCGCTATTAACTATTAAGTAACATAACCGGAACATAGACATATTTTTTTAACGCAGCAAAAATTACGAAGCTTCACCAACATAACATTTCTAACCGGAGGGAACGTTCTGTTTGGAGTTGAAAAATATTCAATAGCTCTTGATAAAGTCACCGCAAATAGAGATATTGCAGTGAACTGCTGTTTGGAACTGATCGAACTGACTTCAAGGGGTGCAAATTTTATAAATGCTAATGGACAGGTGATTTTAATTTTCATTATTATCTTCATCTTTTCATGACTATTTATCAAATGTCATTTAATTTAAAACAAATAAATTATATATTGTAGATCATAACTATTCCATACAATTTTCTACATGTTACGCCGCCCATGTCGCCGCCCACTTGTCTCACGAAATGCAAGGAACTGGTGACAGAAGCTGGCTTTTTGAATGTGGACAAATACACCCTCCAGCACAGGGGATACCCTAACGTATTTGGAATAGGAGATTGTACGAGTACACCAAACAGTAAGACTGCAGCCGCTGTTGGTAAGGATATACCATAATTTTTTTTATATGTTAAAGATAATAAAAGTAAGGAAAACTCTGTTGATGTAACCTTTATTCATTCTACCATTTTTAACAAAATACAATAGTAATGTTTATATAACTACTATTTGTCGGCTGCAATAGGAGCCGCTGTGGTACCTATTTAGGCATTCTCTGGCAACAGAAACCTACTACCACTAGTTAGACGTTGTGGACAGGAAAATTGATTACTAGCAAATACATATCCTGCTTTTTTCGTCAAAAAAATCATTAAATTTATGAAATTGTCTAAAAAAGTATATTTATGTATCAAAGATATCAAGCATATGGTCACTGGGCATGCATTTTTTATTACTAGCATATCTATATCTTACTTCTGGTGATAATGGTATACTGATTGTAGAATTCCTTCACCGGGGGCCGTCTAGGTAAGTAAAATGTTGTCAGTTAGTCTGTAACTTTACCAAATATAACGTAAGAATTCACATATTTTTCTGACAGGTCGACAAAGTTACGTTGTTGAACGTAATATAATAAGCAGTATAGAGGGAAAAGGCCCTCTTATCAAGTATGAAGGTTATGGCGCTTGTCCAATCATGACGTCATACAAAAAAGCCATACTCGCGGAATCTGTATACGATAAGAAACCTTGGAAATCCTTCCCTATTGACCAGGTTGTATGAATGAAATCTATATATATAAAAAATCATTCCTTTTTTTGCCCACATCACACAAATATTTCCCAAAATAGTTAAAAAGGGTTTGCAAATTATTTATCAAAATTTTTATATTCATGATTCTTAAAAAATGTAGAGATAAGTATTGTTAATAGGTAATATGTTTAAAATTTTAACAAGGGCCATTTTTATTTCCGCATATTTATAAATAATAACCACGTTGGCTATCAAGTATAATTAGTCCATTTTCGTCTACTGCTGCATGCTGGTTTTCACTAGTTTGCCCTCTATCAACTAATACACCATATTAATTTCAGTGTAAAGAACAAAAACTGCTTGGATTCCTGACCAAAAATTACTTCCCCTATTTGTATTGGAGTAAGTTAATAAAAGGACAATGGAACGGGCCTCTCAAAATACGTAAGTTTATCAAGACATTGAAATAATAAACGTGAAAAACTGTACGTTGAAACTGTTTTTTATTTAACTTAAAAAGTGAATTATAACTTATCATAAAATATGACAACATACATACATTTCATGCTAATTTATAATATAATTTTATTTGAAAATATTTAAAGCTTTTATTTACAATAGCTCCGTTTGTACAATTAATTATATTAATAAACTTTAACATATTCACCGAAAAATTTATATCATGCATCATCTTTTATAATATATAATCTTTAAAATAACAAATAATAGAAAATTTAATCATATGAATTCTTTCTGTAACTAACCTCAATATAGATTCTTTAATTTAAAGATATGTATATTTTTTAAAATTTACATTTTCTTAATAAATAATAAAAAATATGTTTGAAATTAACAATAACGGTTTCTTCATAAATACATAATTTGTGACAATTATTTACAAGTATATTAAGAATTTTTATTACCAACTACAATTGGATTATGACAATGCCAATATTTTTATTTCATTGTAGGAATATATATTTTTAATCTGTATTTATCATAATAGTGTTATTTACAAAATAAAGGTATTTTAATACATGTATAGTACTCATGAAAGTAGTTTATGTATACAGAAATTAAATAACTATTGTAACTGTAGTGGTTTGTTTTCTTTTTATTTTCCATTTCATTGCAATCAATATACGAAGTCTTGAACACGAGTATGTTGTTCAAGTAATATATGTATTGTAGTGATCGATAATAGTGCAAACACAACTAGTAGAGTAATTTGATAATAAACTGTAGTAACAAAATATCCTTTAGTGATATTTACTGGCAGATATTAATTAACCTATAGATTAAATATATACAGTTCAGCTTGCCAATATATCGATTAAGATTCCCAAACACAAATCAAATCATGACTCAGAACCAGGAAGTCTTTGTTGAAGAGATTTAAAAAAGTTGATTTTTCAAATAATATCAACCAAAAAAAACGTTTCCACAAAAAAAGTCTTTTAAATTACAGATTATTCACGACAATTTAAAATTGATTTTTTTCTAAAAATGAGGCCACAGCCAACTCCCATTGAGCTGGCATGGTGGATAAATGGCACAAAGGAAATTGATACATAGTTGTTATAAACTGTATGAAACTAAGCCTTATTTAATGACGCGAACTGTTCTTTTTGTATACCATTACTAGTTTTAACATCAGTAGCGCTCTGTCGTTTGCGTTTCAGGGCCGCTTGACGTATCCTGTGCCGACGCCTGTTCCTTACTAAATATACTGAAAGCGCTACTGCTATAATTAATATTACTAATATACAACCGGCTAGAATGAGCGTGAGAGAGTTGATCTTGGATGCGGAATCTGGATCGGTGGACGGTTCCAACTGTAACAAATGAAATGTGTTTACGTATAGTAATCACTTAAATAATTTTTGTCAATTATAATTATCATATAATCATTCAAATTATGTTTATGGGTAAATGTCTGAGAAATTTTCTAATGAATAACACGATATTATCTATATACATAGAGAAAATTGTATGTTTATAATATATATGGCGTACGTACGATGTAAGTGCCCCCGGGACCGGAGCGTCTCATCATCTCACCGCACAAGACTTGGTCGGTCCAGTTGAACCAGTGCACCAAGCGCAGGCCCTCGTACGCGCGTGGTGATCCACACCTGCAATAATTACATAGATTTTTTTTATGCTATGAAGCAACAACACGAGCTAAACCTCCATCTGATAGTAAGTGATACGCTTGCTCATAACAACGTGGCGTGGTTTACATTCCACCACACTGCTCGACACCTTACAATTAAGACATAGAATCTCGATACCTCAGTGGTTCCACTAACTAGAATGCCTTTCAAATCGGTATTCATACGGTATAGGATCTATTTTAATCCAGAGAGACGTACCACCAGTAAATATATAATAGATCTCTTAGCAATGGAAGGTCTCCTTTAGTAAAATCAGTAGAAACTTAATGACTGATGGTAAGCGTTACGTCTGCTTATAACAATATGAAACTAGTTAGGATGATATACACTTCATCAAACAACTATTATCGTTTTAAATCATAATTTTTAATTCTCGTTACTTCAGTAATTTCTCGAGCTATAATACCGTTTAAATAGGGACCGGGATTACACAAAATCTTTTAGCTGCAGAAATAGGCGCTACTATCAGGAAATGTGCCTTTAGATCATAACAAAATAAACTTATTCAATTAATTTAATATTTTACCTAAGTTCAGTTAGTAATCTCGAGTTGGTCTTAAACAAAATGGGTAATAGTTCATCCAGCATCCACTGCAGTTGACAGGAGCACTCCCAAGGATTGTACTGTAAGTTCGCACCTTCGGTCAGAGCTGTCCAGTCCAGTAGATCCTTGGAGAGTTGTGTCAAATTGTTCTTGCTTATGTCTATCTATAAATGATATTAAGTCAAGGTTTATTAAAATCAACAAACATTATTTTTCTCATAGTTTATAATAAAATTTTTAGTCACTTATGGAAGACATTGTAAGTTTATGTATATAATAAAATTTTTAAGATTATATACTATTTAAGATGATCATCATTATCATCATGCACTATATCCGCTTCATATGCGGTCGGCATAACATTTCTTCTTCTTCCTTTCCCTTCTATCTACCGTCAACTCATAATCAAACTCTTTTTACACGCATATCCTTATTACTAAATCCAACAATCTTCTCGTTTTTATAGCTTTACTAACATCTATAACAATCATAAAATATATTAGAATTATTACTAATATATTGAATGATGTTTCTTTATATTAAAATAAAAACGTTATATATATTATATATAAAGAAAACCGTTACCATGCATAATGATGTTGCATCGAAAGCGCCCTCTTCTATTTCGCTTAAGGAACCGCAGTTATTCATATATAGATAGAAACAATTTGTTTCATTGCCTTCATCACTCCTACCTATTACATTACTGAAAGCCTTATCTTTCACAGTAACCAACTTGTGCATATCATTCAAGTATAAACTCTTCATAGACACGATGTTTTTGAAATAAACATCTTCTATCGGGTTACCATCTAATCTCAATTCCTCTAATTTTGGTAATATTTGGCTGTTCAAACACTTTGGTACTTCGTTTATCAAGTTATACGATATATCTAAACTGAATAGCTTGGGCAGTTTCTTTTCCATGTTAACGTCTTTTATTTGATTGCCTCCGATGTTAAGAATCTGTAATAAAGTTAAATTTTAATAAATGTTTAGAAATAACAAAGCTAAGTTAAAACCCAAGCGAAACTAACGCTTAGATATCTAATGATAAGAATACATACTTCTAAGTTATCAAAATCAACTTGATTCTCGTTGTACATATCCGAAAGACGATTATACGATAAATCGATGTAGGTGATGCCGTTGGGGAATGTAGGCCAGTGGTACAAAGTGTTTATTCTTAATATGGCAATCTGTAATGACGGCGGCAGGGCGAAAATGAACGTTATGTTATTCTGAGCAAGGTTTAATTCCCGTAAGTTAACACAAGTTAAAAATGAATTTTCTTCTACGATCTCTATCACATTGTTGGACAGGTCTAGAAGTTCGCTGCAGAAGAGAAAAATATAAATTAAATTTACAATAGTTATACGCATAACTTCCATTACATTCCTTAAAAGTATTAAAAAATAACAATTTTTCGGTCTTTTTAATTTTCTTATGATTTAATTCAAGACACGTTTGATATACAAAATCTTTGATTGCAATTACTAGCTACAATTAAAAGTTTGCCTAGACATGTGTTACGAATAGAATTGACATTAGATTTTTGGAAATTTTTCGAAAACATAAGATGAATATGAAGTTTATTTAACATACAAACGAGAACTTTATTTAACCAAAATCTTGATGTTGAATCAATGGAGTCATAAGCTTTATTGTAACTAGCAATTATTATAAAATCAAAACTACGCGTCCCAAAAACTAAATATTAAAGTTTTATGAAATTAATATGTAATGTGATTTACAAAGTTCCGGATTTATGCGCGAAATTAAACAAGCATAACCAACAAGCACTTACATACTATTGTTAACAGGAAACGACTCCTTGGTCACGGATCTTATTCTGTTAGCGTTCAAACTCAATCTTTTAACTACTTTAAAAGGTTCGCTCTCAGTCTTCTGTAACAACAGATCGTAAATTCCATTCTTGCTTAGATCCAAGTCTTCTAACTGTAACATTGGGCTCAGCGCTTCGTCGGGTACCTTTTTCAGTAAATTACTTTGCAAATTTAATCTCTTTAAATTATTCAAATATTTAAAATCTAACGAATTCAAATGTGTCAGTTTGTTATAAGAGAGATCCAATTCCTCCAAACTGTCGATTTTTGTAAATAAATCCGGCGTGATCTCGATCAATTCGTTGTGGGCGAAGGAAAGCCTCTTTAAATTGGGTACATCACTGAAAGGATCGGGCCAATAAGCTTTGATTGCGTTATTACTAAACCTTAAGGTTTCAACTTGTGAATTGGCTGGTAATCTGGAAAATAAAATATTAATACTGTTAATTAATTTAATAGCATTTGGTCGCAGAGGTCGATGTAACTCGGGAAAGCACGGTAAAGTTATCATTAAGATATGATCGATAAGAAGATCACTTCCTGTGCGGGTGAGATTCGCAACACAAACACCTGCGGCACAGTTTTCGGTTTTGATTGATGGGAGGGCGATGTCGCGACGATAAAACGGGCATCGACCTTCAGTGCAATTAAATACAAAGAGAAAAAGACAAAAGTACATAGGTTATTTTTACACAAATAAAAAAAATCTAATAAACGCAATGCCGCTTTGATGAGATAGTATTGCTACATCTACTCCGTGGGATGCGCCTATGTTAATCAATATCAATAAAACGTGTACAGAAATAGGTAAAAATATACACGGATTTTTTTCTCCTAATAAAATATTTGCTACTACTTAATATAAAAACAAATATAATCAGAAAATACCATCAATTAGTACATTTTTTTTTCAGTATCCTCTTTTTATTAATTTTATGCAAACTTAATATGTAAACTAGAAATTTATGAAACTAAATAAAATAAGATTAAACAGTTAATTTTAACGTACGTTCTTCAGAAGTACTTCAGTCTTTATTCGGAACATACTGGTGGGTAGCCGTATCACTAAAAGTGAAGTGAACATCCCATTCATCTTACTCATAAAAAAAATAGTACTACTAGTAATTTGTCTACATTTCTCTTCAAGTGTGCGAGTAATAAAAAAAATTCTAAGCGAAAATTAATAGATTACTTCCTAAAATAGAAATCAATATAAGTGTATGTAACAATATATGTGTATATGAATATATAAACATTGTTTGTGAATTATGCTTGTAATGGTAAGATGTGCAAGAGAAACCCATACGGTTTAGCGGCGTTATAGCATTTGATTGTAAAAACCAAAAAGTTGTAATAAATAAAAAAATGTATGTATTTTTTAAAATATCACTTGAGTACGTTAGAACTATTGCTAACTTCACGTATATACTTTTTTTTATATAAACTTAATGATTTCAATGACACACGTTTACTTGTTACTAAAAGTAAACAAAGGGTCGGCTGATAAAAGTTCCTCGATAAAGGTTCTAGTGAATAGTTGTTGAAACGGGCGTATCTTGGATCGAAGTGCATACGAGTGATATGACTTGTGTTGATTCATATCTATATTAAACTTCTCTTACCGTGAAATTTATATGAATCAATCGAATAATTCATTTCATTATTTTAAATTTTTTCTATATAAATTTTGTATATCTCATTTATTAAATGACAAAATATATCTCATACTTAAGAATAAAATAAAATATTACATAGCTGGACAGATAAAAAAAATTGTTACAAATGATACTTGACATTTGTCGTATTGTTAATATATTATTAATTACATACTCGTAATATTCGTATCTTTTTCACCTTGTGTACGACACCCGACTATTTTTGGAGTTAACAACCAATTTTCAGACATGAAGAGACAAAGTGAGAAGAAAATGAACAATGTCCGTGTCACAGTTTAAGAAATTGCTCAATCATTTATATTTTGTGTGGGTGAGTAAGCGAATTGATAATAAAATGTATTAAAGCCATGAATTTTTGTTTCTTAACATAAAAAGTATGAATAGAGATAAAGTTTTATAGTAATATAAAGGTTTTATAAACCGAAACGATAGCTATGGTAAACAGGTAAACTAATCTATTAAATAACAAATCGTATCTAATTGCTATATTTTTAACTATTATTTTAATGTCGGTAGAAGGATGAATAAACAGTTAAGGAATCGAAGAATTAAGTAAAGATTTTTAAAAGAATCTCTACTACTTTTTTTTTTTTTGAATAGTACGTTTAGAGATTACTGTGACGAAGTTTTCTCTTTAATTAAGGCTTTAAAAGTTTTAAGGTTTTATGTAAACAATGATAACACATCAAGGTCTTCTAGTTAATCTGTATTGATAATAGTACAGAACCTCAAAGATTGAGTTAGATATAACGAAATATTTCTAACACATTTATAGGAAAAAATTACAAAAACATTAAAAACTCTTAACAACATACACTTACTTTCCAAGCGTTGTTAGTCCCAAACCTTCAAAAGCAGCTGATATTTTTAATCCATTCGGGTTCTCGGGCCACTGAATTTTATCCAAATCGGCTACATTCTGTAATCTATCGAATTCTGAACACAGTATATTGAATACTAAATGAGTGCCATCAATATCAGGGATTTCACTGCACGTACAGAACGAACACAACTTTATTAACTTTTGCACTTCAATGGCACTGTCCTCCATGACACCTTGACCACTAACATCGAAAATTAAAAAGTAAAACGTCAAAACTAGTATGGTGCGCATTTTTTAAATTCAAGCGCAACTCAAACACAACTACATTAGCCGCATAATCGTGGTGGAATGATAAAATTCGTTATCACTATATTATCGCGGCATTGGTGATGTATATGTACATTGCTGAAAATGACGCAGTGTGAGATACTAGCGGATTAAACTATAAACCTTTTTTAAATTTAATTAACAATCAATAAACCGATCCTGTAAACGAACTCATCATTGCTTTTTAAAAAAATTTTACATCACATAAACATCATTATTAATATTTAACGGATATTGTTAATGAAAATCGTTATTTATCCTTTCGCATTAGTCAGAGATTGAAGAAATAAATAAAAATTATGTTCCTACCTTTTACAGACATTTATACGTTTTATATTAAACACTTATTGAAGAAATTCTTTTGCCAATACACACAATCCTCACTTGGCTATCGAGATGAAATGACCTTGACTCTCTCCTTAGGAGACAAGGCTCTGAGTCGCAGTTATGGGAACCACAAAATCGCTTCTAATGTTAGTTATAAGTTATTATGGATTAATATAATAATTAGATAAGTTAGTAGTTCAACGAAAGATATTAATACAATTCAGTTAGTAATAAATGATACTTCATCACACCAGCACCTAATATGAACTAAGGCTTGCTTTATTAATAAAATATATCGTAGGCGTCGTCTGGCGGATTTTCGACGATGAGCTTGTAATTTAGCAACGCTTGTTTAGGTCAATTGACTAAATCATGAGTAGTTTCATTTATTATACGCGTTTATGAGACAAATATCTCCTGCAACTTTTTTATTTATTGTCTTTCAGACGTTACTTTAAATTAACAATGGGTTTTATTTGCCATGAACTCTTACATGATTCGGAATAACCCCCGATGAAAAGTAGAAGATAGATTAATAAATGTTTGTATTTGCGTAATTAATAATATGCATATGTTTCTTAAATTCAAGTTACCTTGAGTTGTTCGGCTGTATGTATAGGTACAAAATTATAGCAACACCTAAAAACTTCAGGAAAAGTCTCGCGGGATTATTACGAATAACCGTAGTTATTATTATTTATTATACAAAAAACAATACACCTTCAAAATCAGTTCTTTAACAGCAAGCTTGGCAAAATAAATAAATTTTAGAAAATTTGAGTTTATTTATATTATCAAAAATCAATGTAATAGTAAAAGGGTTTTTATCTATGCGGGTGACAGTAAAAGAGATAGTGCACGCGGCTACCTGAACTACATACCGTCGGCAATTTATGCAACGTCGTCGGTCCGATGAAACGTAGTTTCACTTCACACATTTCTTATCGCTATTGTATCCGTTAATTACTATTTAATGCGGTTAAACGACTTAACTAATATTAAAAAATCTAGTCATAGATTCGTAGGTAAGTAATATTTATATTATGTATTGTTACATAAAAAAAATGTCCGATCAAAATTTTTTCCTTTTTCCTGAAATCGGCGGATGTGGTATTTAATATTTTTATTCAAGATGTTTACTCATATATGATACACACCCGTTAACACGATAAATATGTATATGTATATATATTTACATATACGACAGTAAACTATGCATAGGCTTTTAAATATCATTAGCTCAGCTATTTTACCAGCTTACAACTTTTAAACCGTAACACAGTAAAAATTGCATATTACTTTTCGGCAGCAGAAATAGGAGCAGCGGTACCTAGACAGTCTCCATAGATATATGCCCATACAAAATTCTGAAACTTTG
>DWLS01004673.1:0-13637 GCA_018246255.1 Pachliopta kotzebuea | reverse complement strand
TTGGTTTTTATTACTATTAATAAGTAAGAATATATATTCTAAATATCAAATATAAAGTCTAAAATATCTAAAAGCTACATATACGTCTCGTTACAACGCTTTTAGTAAATGAATTCTGGACTTTATACTTATTATTTAGGATATATATTCTTCGTAATTAATAGTAACATAAATCAAATAAAATTCTAAAACAACTTATTTCTATATATTAGTATAATATGATTAAATCTGACGTATTTTACTGGTGTTAGGTCTATTTTGCCGACCGACTAGTTACCACTGCAGCTACTATTTCTACCGCCAAATAGTAATGTGCAAACATTACTGTCTGGTTTGGAGGGTGCTGTATGTTAGTGTAATTACTGGGGTAACGAGATAACGTTTCAAGGCGATGTGCAATATCGTGCTGTATATATAACTATCATTAATGAACAGGTGAATGCTTCGCTCGTCTCGTCATCTCGCCGAATAAATGTTTCTAATCCATTTCATTTGAACTCTACATTGTAGACTTTTTTCAGTAGATTCTTTTACCTTTATACTATGTAGAAATAGATTTATTTTTACCACGCAAGCTCGAACCCGGACCCTCGTAATTTGCCAGCGACGACGGACGTTAAGGTAAACACACCTGCCGGCCGCTGAGTGCTCCGTCGATATATTTATCGTTTCAAACATCTCCGAATCTATTGCTAAAAGATTTCCAATCGATCGCTGAAAATAATCCCGTGTTTTTTTACTCTTTGATATAATTCCTTTGTTTTTTTTTAATATTATTTAACATATTCCCTCAGAAGAGTTCATACTCTGTTTTGTTTAAATCCTTAAAGCGTATGTGACTACGTGTTTTCGTTGTATAGAAAATAACTCTATGAGGAGAACACCAAAGAGGTTATAATTTAAAAGATCTCTAATTAATTTAATTTGAAGTATTGCTATTCGTTTTTTTATTATTTGTTTTTAACATATTCTCCGATGAGAATTAAATTCTTTTGTTTAAATTTTTAACTCGTATGTGACTTCGTATTTTTGCTGTATAGAAGATGGCTCTATGAGAAGTCCACCAAGGAGGTTATAATTTAAAAAACTTGTTCTCAAATTTTATTTAATGTTATATAATTCCTTTGTTTTTATATTTATTTACACTCTTATCACAGAAGAATATAGTTCTTTTGTATTAATCTTCAGCTCGTACGTTAATCCGTATTTTCTCTATATAGAAGATGGTTCTATGAAAACTCAACCAAGGAGGTTATAATTTAAAAAGATCTAATTAATTTTATTTGTAACATTTCCTTTCGTTTTTTTAATTTTTTTACCACATTCTAACAGAAGGATTTTATTTAGTTTAAATCTTCAGCTGGAATGTGACTCCGTATTTTAGCTGTATAGAAGATGGCTATATGAGAAGTTCACCAAGGTTATAATTTAAAAAGATCTATATATTAATTTAATTTGTAACATTTCCTTTTATGTTTTTAATTTCTTTACCACATTGTAACAGAAGGATTTTATTCTTTTGTTTAAATCTTCGAGGCGTATATGACTCTGTATAGAAGATGGCTTTATGAGAAGTCCACCAAGGAGGTTATAATTTAAAAAAAGCTATATATTAATTTAATTTGTAACATTTCCTTTCGTTTTTTTAATTTCTTTACCACATTGTAACAGAAGGATTTGATTCTTTTGTTTAAATCTTCAGCGTCAGCTTCAGATTAACGTACGAACGTTAATCCGTATTTTCGCTGTATAGAAGATGGTTCTATAAAAAGTCCACCAAGGAAGTTATAATATAAATAGTATATTATAATAATATTATTAAGATTGTAGTTTTAAATAAATTTTCTTACTACTATTCTTCTTTGAATAATTTTCCGTTAATGTGTAATACATGAACTCATCTCAAAATTTTTTTATTCATAGCCACGACCGAATGTCTTGTGCTTGACGATAACATGGAACTAGTTAAGATGGTATATACAGTACTAGAGAGGTGTTAAGCCTCGTTTCATTAGTAAATTGACTAGTATATAACTAGTAAAGTTTGTTAGTCGCAGCTGCCGGTTCATGTTAAAGCACCGTAGATGTACGTCGTACTAAAACTTAATTTCGCAGACAACTACTTTGTTGACACACTGAATAAATTACTATTGGCGCCGTTACACTCTCCCTCCCACTCCCCCCCTCTCCCCCTCACTCTCACCCCCAGCTGTGAGACTGAGGAGTAATTACACAACTTCATTAACAAACAGTTATGAAGTATATGTAGTAATAAGGTCAAGAAGAGAAAATATAGTAATATATTCTTCCATTTCCGTAGCTATCTATCGCCATATAGTAATATACAAACATTACTATGTTCCAGTTTGATGGTTGTTTTATGGTAATAAAATTACTGTAGTAACAATACTTAACACATTGTTTCCTGTGACGAGCGTAATATGGTGCTGTATTTGATACTACCCAGCGCTATATATGCAAGCGTATCACTTACCATCAGGTGAAGGTCCACTAGTATATTACTATTCGCCGGCTGCAATAGGAACTGAAGACCTACCTAGTAGGTCTCCGGCAGAGATTTACCACCACGTAAAGGATATAAAAGAAAGATATTAGAATTTAAGAAGAAAGTAATAAAGATAGTATAAGTATGAAAGAAGGAAGTACGAAGTAAGAAAATAAATTAAAATAAAAAAAATAAACGGCGATAGTCGATCCTTGGCCCAATCTAACCAATGGGAACAGTAACGAAAAAAAAAAGCATTATAGTAAATTATTGACCCAAGCTTACAAAAGGGAATAGTAAAAAAAGTAAAGTATGATTGTCGATCCTTGGCCCAATCTAATTAAGGGGAAAAGTAACAAAGAAAAAAGGAATATAGTCAATACTTGGCCCAATCTTACAAAGGGGAACAGTAACAAAAATAAAGCATAATAGTTAATTCTTGGCCCAATCTTACCAAGAAGAACAGTAACAAAAGTAAAGTATGATAGTCAATCCTTGGCCCAATCTAATCAAGGCGAAAAGTAACGAAGAAAAAAGCACTGTAGTCGATACTTGGCCCAATCTTACCAAGGGGACAGTAACGAAGAAAAGATCACTGTAGTTGATCCTTGGCCCAATCTTATCGAGGGGGAAAATAATAAAAGAAAAGCTCGATTATCGATTCTTGGCCCAATCTCAAGTTCACTATTATAACTCTTTTAAATTCTTAATAAGTTATATTTACATATTAATTAGATGTAAGCCTATATCCCGGTAGTAAACATTTTAAGTTAATTACTTCATATATCTTTATCGCTGCGCAGTAATGTGCTATATTTAGAATGTTGACTATGATAACCAAAATCTACAGAATAACGATTAGATAAATGCTGTGTTAATCCTTTTTGATGATGATCACGATTAATTATACACCAGTTAAAGTTTAAAATATGTAATCAGTTTCAAGATGCATGCAAAATTACTTAGTATAGAAACTGTTGAGTTTTCTACTTAGTTATACTTAACTCTGTAGTGTGGGGGGTGGAGAAATCTACCTCCCCTACCCCCTGGAGACATAACAGCACGGAACTGATCGTATTTACACGTTGGCACTATTTAATATAGTAGTTCCACTAAAATGTTTCCTCAATTATTTTATAGTGATTTCCTAATGATTATGAAATTTAATACATTTTCACAGAACAGAAACTACTTGTTAGAAAATATTAAATAAAAAGGCAAATGTAAAGGAGAAAGAAGTTGAAATGTAAATAAAAGGAAAGTAGTAAAAAGATAAAGATAAAATTTGGTCTGAGACGTGAAGTATGAAAGAATGAAGAAATGCATAGTGATTAAAGATGGAATAATATAATTAGAGAAAAGGAAATGAGGAAAGAGAAATTGAGTATAGTAAATATGTTAGAAGATGATCTATAGTGTTATGTTTGAAGAGTAATAGTTTTACTGCCTGTAACGCAGTAATGTAGTAAGATAAAACATTAATCTAACTGGATTATGAGGTAATTGGTACTAAAGCGTGATTGTTCAAAATAAGTCAGTTCTCTTATACTAGTATATTAATAACCTGGTAAATCTCTGTTGACTGAGACCATTTAAATACCACTGCAGCTCCTATATTTACTGACAAACAGTAACAACATTACTGTGTTGCAGTTATTTTATTTATTACATAACTATACTGTTGGATAGTGTCTGTTGCCGGAGACTAAGTAGTTAACCACCGCAGTGAATAGTCGCCAAATATTATTTTGCAAACATTACTGTGTGCTAGTTAAATTACTGGGGTAACGAGACTTAACACACGTCTCAAAGTGACGAAATTAATTTAATTATATATATCATCTTAAACAGAGTTGTCATGTGCAAACTTATCACTTACTAGTTAGAATAAAATAAATTAACCAGGACTAGTCTACAAGTGACGGATTTAAGTACACTAATTAACTTGTAAATACTTAAACCGCATTTAAACTGTAAACAAGCTATTTACATACAAACTAAACTCCTAGAGTTACGAATTATTTACATTAGTGCTTTAGTACTTTAGTGCTTTGATCTAGTTTAAATTATAAACTAAACTGGGTTTATTATATTTTTTAGAACAGTATAAAAAATACTAGCTTTATGATAACAATGAGTTTTCTTTTAAACATCTCTTGCTAGTAAAAAATTAGAGTAAATACAAAAATTCATACTTATATACTACATAAGTTTAAAGTAATAGATTATATACATATATAATACATAAGAAATATATGTAGTAATCAGGATGAGAAGAGAAGAGAGAATAATATAGTCTTCCACCACCGTAGCTATATCTACTGCCAAATAGTAATATTCAAACATTACTGTGTTACAGTTAGAAGGGTGCTGTATGCTAGTGAAATTACCGAGGTAACAAGACATATGTCTCAAGGCGATTAGTGCAATGTAATGATATACTGTTTGATTTTAAAGGATGAGAATATATACATATAAGATATATAAAGAATAATACAAAAAAATCTAAAGATTTATTACTGAGTTCCAGTTCGAAGAGTGGTGTAATGAAATTACTGGGGTAACGAAACATATGTCTCAAGGCGATTAGTGCAATGTAATGATATACTATATGATTTTAAAGGATGAGGATATATACATATAAGATATATAAAGAATAATACAAAAAAAATCTATAGATTTATTACTGGGTTCCAGTTTGAAGGGTGCTGTAGTGAAATTACTGGAATAACGAGACTTATGTCTGAAAGCGATTAGTGCAATGTAATAATATATTATATGATTTCTAAGCAATACTCTATATACATAAAAGACATAAAAAATAATATAAAAAAAAATTGATATGAAGATTTATTACTGGGTTTCAGTTTGAAGGGTGCTGTAGTGAAATTACTCAGGTAACGAGACTTATGTCTCAAGGCGACGAGCGCTATATACTGCTGTGCATATATCATCTTAACTTATTATGAGCAAGCGTATCATTTACTATTATGTGATCATCACACTATCATATCATATCATTCATATTGCTTATGTAATGTTAAATAATAATACAGTAGATTTTTTTTTTAAATATACTTCTTTTTTTACTTGAAAAGACGAACAGGATATGGATCTGATGGTAAGTGACAGCACTCGCCGGCTTGAAACATAAAAAGTCTCGTTACCCCAGTAATTTTACTACAGCACCTCTCAAACTGTAACATAGTAATGTTTGCACTTTACTGTTTGGCGGTAGGAATAGTAACTAGATAGCTTAGTGGTTTGAACGCCTGCCTTCAACTCTTAAAGTACCAGGTTCGAATCTGCTTTCTCCAATGAATTCTTCAATTCATGTACAGTTAGTATAACAACTAATATCACGTGATTTAAGACGTATCAAATCGCATATAAACCTACATAAAAATATGGTAGATATACTATGTTAATATATTCATCATGTTCCTCACGGTGAAGCTTAATGTTGGAGAAGTGATGAAGCGTGGAAGAGAAGAATGCAAGTGGAATGTATGAGTAAAGTAAGCTAGTAAATTATACTTAAAGAATATATGTTATATTACTAAATTGAAGGATTTATATTTTTATAATGATTCAGTAAAAGTTGTAGGTTTTTTATTTTTATCATGATTCAGTAACATTTCAAGTATTGTTTACTATGAAATAGTAAATAACCTCGTAAGTAATTGACGTGAATTTCAGGCTGCTGGTGACCTCGCAATCACAAGCCGCCGTCTCGCTCATTGTGCAATTGTTTACTTTGTAACGCGTTAGTAAGATAACACAGTTTACTTAACTGTTTAAACAAATCTAACAAACTCATATTACTGTGGTAACAGTAATAGTTACTGTCAGTAACCCATATATCTTGAAACATCATCTTTAGTAACAATCAACCTTGGCTTCATGGTTTATTTTTATCACGGTTATATACATAGCCTTCATCACTTTGAGTGTTAGATGTTAAAACTCGTTGCGCCAGTAATTTAACTAGCACACAGTAATATTCGGCGGTAGAAATAGGAGCTACTTTACGTACCTAAACTGTATATATGAACAGATACCTAACTAGTAAATAATGTTTTACTATATCAGGAAAACTACATGGAAGAGACTGGAGAATTTTCCCGCGCAATACAAAGCATGAAAAGGAAAGAGATGGAGTACAAATAGAATGAGACGGATGTATAGAAAAGTTCGCCCACAACAAACCAATGTAACATGTTAAATGAATAAAACAACGCTGTCTCTCAGAGTTCGGTACAAATTTAATCATACTAATATTTCTACTGTAGATTAGTAATGTTCCAGTTAGATATTAAATTACTGAAGTAACGAGTGACTTGTTTCATATCTTCAATAGCATGCACCATCCTATCGTAAACATTTTCTTACTGTTATGTGATCATCTAACTTGTTCTCTTATACGTATACTATTTAATGTACTGAAATAGAATATCATATTAATATACTAATTAAGTTTACTGCAAAATAGTAAAGGTATATCTTTATAGAATTCTTAAATCTATAGTCTTATTATGTAGATTTTTATATGAAAGTGATCTATATGTTACTGTAGAAAAGTTTATAGTAAGTTTCCTTTAGACAAGTATATCTCAGGGCTGTTCCTCATCACTTAACTTGAAGTGTTCACTGGTCTACCATCACCAGGGTTAACATACTTCAGCATTACTCCAAGAGTATACTGGTGATCAGGTTTTGTGATGGTAATAAATGATCATAAATATATATAACTGTACTTCTATACGTTCCATGGTATGAGGTAACTCATTATACCTTTAATCTACTATATTTTTATACGATGATACGAGTAAGGCGTTCACCTGATGATAAGTGATACGCTTGCCCATAACAACGTGGTGTGATACACACAGCGGTTACGGAGGTAAGTCTCGTTACCGCAGTAATTTCACTAGCTACAGTATCCTTCAAACTCGAACACCTACCGTAGGTAAAAGTTCAAATCATACATCATAAATGCACCTTAAGATCTAAGGTGTTACGTCTCATTACCGCAGTAATTTCACTGACGCTGACGCGGTTATGGTGATAGCGGGCTTAATACCTATAGAACGGTTAGTACAAGAACGGCACCGCTTTTTCCATGAAAAGAAAAGAACGTAAGAAGAAGAAAGATTGCGTACGCTGTTAGAATAGGCACAAGATTGGGAAAAGGAGGGAAAAAGCAATTGGACCTCGAAGAATCATACCCAACCTCAGACACTGGATACAATGAAAGCATGGAGAAGTAGAAAGACTGTTAACACAAGCACTGAGTAGACATCGAGTTTTTAAAACCTATCTCCATGCAATAGACAAAGCAGAGAATGATATTTGCCAATATTGCGAACATATAGACTAAAGAGAGCACGCCCTGTTCGAATGCATAAAGTTTGCAGATGTGAGAGAGAAAACGAAGGAGACGATGGAAAAGTGAGAGCGGAAAACGTGATGGAAAGAATGACAAAAGATAAAGAGGGATGGGACTAATGTGCGGAAATGCTCAAGGAAATAATGAGAGTAAGGGAAAAAGACAATGACAAGAAGCTATAAGATAAAAGACAAAAGCCTCCCTGGAGTAATCCACAAGCGGTTCCAGAGAGGATAGGAGATTAGACGGAAGAGGTTTTAGTCCATAGGCAACTGAGCTAACTATTCAGTAGTGTCGGGAATACCTTACAGTCCGGTCCTATGGCTATCCATGAGGATTTCCTCCTGCCGACGAAGAAAAAAAAATGCTACTGGTGTCTATGCTGCAGTTGTCTACGCTACGGTAACTGCTTACCATCAGGCAGGATTTATTACACAACACCAGCTCTCTCCCGCATTCCCACGGCACAGATCTAGCGATAGTGTATATTATTTATCTAACCAACGAAAGTTAATTTAAATCCGTCAGCCGGCGGAAGTTTAAACAACAATGCAACAGTTAATTATTACCGCGGTTAATTACTATGGGAATCTATTCTTAACTAACCTCTGCACTCGGGTTCGGTTATTACAAATTTTAACTGCTACTACTAATTTTAACTTTTCTGACCCTTTTTTGTTAAAGAGATATTTACTATATCTAATTAATAATAAATCTAAATTAATTCTTCTTGCTTACATTGCCTTGTCTTGCTGTAGACGTCTATCAGATTATGATGGTGATGATGATCATATCATTTGTGGCTCTGTATATGTGTAAGGTGTAAGGTCCCACACAACTATTTACGGAACCCAAGCCAACCTCACCTGCTCGTGGTGCAGCCTGATCAACAAACGAGACTGGCTCTACAGCTATCCGCACTGTATCAGCGTGGTGGGAAACGGCCCAAATCCGCACTATTGGAGGAAGCATATGTCCAGCAGTGGACGTCTATAGACTGATGAAGATAATACCTTTAGTTATTAAAGAAAACCTAAACTATTTATAAATACTCTAGTATTTACTTGTAATAGGTTTCTTACTTGAGACTGTCTTAGTAGGTACCGCCGCAGCTCCTTTTTCTACTGTCAAATAGTAATGCAAACATTACTGTTACAGTTTGAATGATGCTGTAGTGAAATTACTGAGATAACGAGATTTATCTTACATCTCAAGGCGATGAAGTCTCTCAACCAGCGTCATATAATTTGCAAACGAATCACTTACTATCAGATGAATGCCTTACTCACCTCGTATAGTAGATTAAAAAAAAAGTATTTAATTAAACTAAACTTGATTTTTTTTAATACTTTTTAAAGGTTAAACTAACTATTATGTTATTTAAACTATTTTTGTTTTAATTCTGTTGAGGTTTTTTGATGTTAGTTATGCGGGCCCCTAAAAATTTGATTCATTAAAAGATCTATGAATAGACCATTAATTAACTTTCACACTTTTTATTATTCAAGTTATAAAGTTATTTATATGGTTTAAGTAAAAGGCTAATATCATAAGTAATATTTGAAGTAGAATAGTTTTATATAATAGTTAATAACAATGTACTAAATGCTATTAGTAATAACATTAAAGTTTTCCAATTTTAACTATTGTTCAGTAATAAGTACTAAAAGTAAGTAACAAATTGATCGGTTTGTTATAATATACAGTAAGATCGTTTTATTTAGTAAGTATGATTCTTCTTCATTAGGTTTCTACCAATAGTGAGGGGATTTGGGCCGTTTTCCACCACGCTGTCCCAATACGTATTGATAGGTAAAGGACGATTAATATATTTAAGTAATAAAAGCATTTAAGATATAACATTAGTTAAATACATTTGTATATTATATCAGTATAATGTATAGTAAATAAATTTATTGACTTTCTTACTAGTAAAATAACGAAAAAAAAAATTATTTAAAACATTAATTATAGTACTGCTGACGTGTATAAGCTGTGGTGACTACTTATTATCAGATTTGATGTATGCTTGTTTGCAACCTTAGTGATTAAATGATTTAATGTATAGAAATGATGATTAAAATCACAACAGTCTATATTCTTTACTGAATATAAGACTATTCAAGCGATATTGGGGTTTAAAGGATTCCACACAACAACGTGTCAATGCCAACTTCATCTGCTTGTTGTTGCTGCTAATCAACAAACGAGGCTTTGGCTTTCTATCAAATGGTACAGGGCCAGGGTGGTGGGAGACTAGAGATCTGGAGCATCCCATTCATAATGGCTGATGGCTTTCGCGGTAGGTTTAGTGGGTAGGGGTCGCCCAGGCCGAGTCCCATACACCCTTCCGAGCCCACCCACGGCACCGGCGGAAAGTCCATAAAAGGATTCCCCCACGTGAAAAAAGAAAAAAGGGTGGTGGGAGACGGCCCAAATCCCCCACTATCAGATGAAGCCTATGTCCAGCAGTGGATGTCGAACAGCTGATTTTTTTTACGTATGTATAGGTTAATGCTTGACCACGATCCCAGCTGGTGTTAAGTGAAGATATGGTCTATGATGGTAAAGCGCATTAACGTTTTTTGAAGACGCTCACATCGTAATTATACGGGAATCCTAACGCAGGCAAATTGTTCCACTCCTCAGCTGTCTTTATTAAAAACGGGGAGTCAAACCTCTTAGTGAGTAAACTGAACTGATTAAGATGAAGATAAAAAGGTAGTTGAATGATGTAAATAAAAAGATAAAGGTGTAAATAATTATATCAGGAAAAAGCTGTTTTTAGTGGTGATAGGTCTTTGTTGGGAGTACTACCACAATTCCTATTTCCTGTGTATACATTACTGTGTGTTCAGTTCGCAGAGTGTTGTCATCATCATCAACACTGTCCACTGTATAATGATGGTTTCTCCTAAAGAATATCATCCAGTCCGATCTTGGAATACACGCGTCCAGATAATTATTTTTTTATATACCTCATTCGCTTTGTGGGTAAGGGTCCTGTTTTTGCAATCTTTTATTTTATATCTCTTTTCTTTACTCTTTCTTTTCCGTTTACCTACTATCCTTTCGTTTCTCAGTTTCTATCTTTCACTCTTATATCTTCTTCTCTCATGCGTCGCTCCCAAACCAAAATCGGCTACATTTACATTTTTGTTTTATTATTTGTTTTGTTTTGCATTCTTTTTCTTATCTATTTACAATTTTTCTACTTTCCTTTTTTTATTACACTTTTTATCTTACAATTGTCTTACTCGTTACTGGTCTTATTTAAACTCCTTACTCTATCCACTACGTGTTTCGCGAATTTAATCTATTTATCCTGAATGAGATAATCAGCAGTGGAGATTGTCCACTTATAGATAATATTGTGCGAAGGACAATGTCGCTAATAAAAATAAAATACATAGTTTTTAAGATTTTTACTAACATTATATGGATCTTCGTTAACCGAAATAAAGAGTTTTTTTTTTATTTTTACTTTTTTATGTCTTCACTCGTCATGATAATGATATTACTGGGGTAACGAGACATAACAAATCTCTCAAGACGACCAACGCCAATGTGGTGCTGTGTATACCATCTTAACCCTTCTTTGCATGATTTTTTTTATACAACAAACAGCGGAATGACAACTTCAAATCCTGGTAATTAACATCGATGTAAATTTTTTTGGATAACTACGTTTCGTTTTATATTACAGCGTTGTAAAAATTTCCCAGCAACAACAAATGTAAGTACACTGGTTTTGTGTATCCGTTTACCGGCATTAAATGTTATGATGGAAATTTTCATCATCATGCAAAGAAGGGTTAACACATTCACTGCCTTCGAAATAATGGAAAGCGATACTTGGAAATCAACTTTTTTAAGGCAAATTTTGATTAAGTTTATAGGGATATTTAAAAATATAGATGAATGTACACGGTTATTACTATTATTTTAATAAGTAAGTAAGTTAACTATAATGTGAGAGTGAGCGCGTAAAACAACGTACAATCGCTTTAAACACTACTGGCTTACTGACTGCTAGAAGATGAACGAGCCGCTCGCTCGGATCCGAGTGGGAGGCGCTGATACAATAATCCACCCCACTCGAATCCGAGTGAATGTGGTCGGCAGTGAATGTGTTAAGCAGCGATATGTTATGGGTAGGTTCTTCATGTATACACGACACAAAAATAAAAACTCAATTTTTTTACTTTCTTACTTTATATCTAGTGCAGTGATTACCAAAGTGGTCCATATCGACCCCTATGACAACCTGCAAGGATCTACGTCTGCGAAAAAAAATTTGGGGATCCATGAAATGAAAATGGGGGTCTACGATAGTGGATCTCAACACATCCTTCTCACTAAAAATATTGACTAATTGCTTATGTTATTTTATTTATAGTTTATTTAATGTTACGTATTGTTTACATAACAGATACAAAATTTTATTTTGAGTACTTTCAATTAATAAATGTATAAATCAATGTGTTGTTTACTTTAAGTTTTTAACACTAAACTTTACTACAGTTAGAAATTTAAACTTAATCAATATCAGGTAAGTAGGGGGTCTACACAACACGGTAAAACATAGCAAGGGGTCTACGACACAAAAAAGTTTGGGGAACTATAATAATAATAAATAATAAAAAGCCTTTATTTGTCTAAAAAAAACTTATAACTATGTACATTGTTTGTGAGAAAATAAACTTAAGTAACTAGACAAAAAGGACCAGGGCTCAGAACATTGGCACGTGGTGCCAACTTCTGCTATTCTGCTCTGGCCTGATATGAAAATGAAACAATGGAACACTTACCTACATTATCAAGTGTTTGCGCTTAGTGTTTGCTGCATCAAAAGCGATTTACGATTAAAAGTATATTTAGATTGAATTGCAGCGGAGGTGGTAAGTAGTTTCAAGCATTTTGATCCAGCAAACTTATGACTAGCCCGGGTTTGCATCAGGGTGTACTTAGGCGTGAGAAAAGGACGAGTGAGGTCTCAGTTTGGCATTGGCGAAATCTGCTGCTCAGGGCTACTGCTAATTGTGGGAGTATTGGTGAATTGGATCCTATTCAGCTGTCTACTGCTATTATTATATTTTCTTAATGTTCATATTTGTGTTCGGTTTTTGTAGTGCTATTTATGCGTATTTTTAGGCAGAATGAAATAAATATTTTTCTTTCTTTTTAACTGAGCTTAACTTTAATCTAGTGGAATAAAAGAATAAATTTTTTTTTTCAGTGTGCGTATCGTTTCTGTTTTATTCGCCGCTGTTTAATCTATGACGGCGCGGTTCGTCGCCGCCCGGCCCTCTCAGTAGCCGCCGGGGCGACGCGCTCGCCGCTCCTATTGACTTCATACTAAACTCACCACCACCACGTGTTAATACAGTGCCAGTACAGTGTTGTGCCAATACGGATTGCAGTTGACAACAGGGGAGGTAAGTTCGTTCCCGTTTCACCTATATTTTGTATATTTACATCACATAAAATCAATAAGTCTGTTATCAGATTCAAATCAAAAGTAAATAGGCATCAATAGTAATGGGACTCGAATGATTTTTATTCACTCAAATCACAAGGAATATAAAACTTGAATGACCAAAATTTTAAAACAAAACCATGTTAATTTTACATACAAAATGTGTATTCATTTTCGCAATAATTAAAATTTTAAAGTATGTTTATTGTTACCTAAATTGTGTAAGAACATAATAAAAGTGTTCATATTTGGATCTCATGAAA
>DWLS01004672.1:0-13639 GCA_018246255.1 Pachliopta kotzebuea | reverse complement strand
CGGCCTCCTTCTGGGACATGACTGTCTCGCAGAAGGAGGCCACTGCCGTCCAGGACCTGTCACTCGCGAGCATCGCGGGAACGAGACTCGGGAGCGACAGGTCCACTCCACCGATAGCAGATGCAGGTCACGGCATGGCTGAATAATATCATTTAAGGTACAGATATATTTTACTTTATAGGTATCTATTACCTGACTAACCTGCTATACGCTGAATCGTTGCACGCTTTCCCGCTGGGCGTGAAATGTCCGTTTGAGATTTGTTCATTTTTGTTGTTCGTCTTCTCGGTCTTCATTAGTATTTCTTTTTTTGTCTTGTGGTAGACATTTTTAGAGCTATTTATGAATTCTTTACTAATTTGGTTATTTTCTATTTTATCGGATTCGTAAAATTTATCAAAGTCCTTAAGAGACTGCATTATATCCTGTTCAAGAAGGTCAGCTTTGCGGCGATTCTTCGAGCTGTCCGTTTTCGATATGTGTTTCTTCTGGATAGAGTCAAGGAGGGATGTGGAACGTTTAACGGAGGATGGGAAAAGGTTTTCGCCCTTCACAGTATTACTGCTAAAAATAAGAGACATTGATTTATTAACTGGTATTATTCCATTATTAATTTTGGAAGGAGTATTGTTTCCGTTACTGCTTATTTTTTTATTCATATCAAGTACATCAGATTGTTTCACTATTCTAGTGGTGGAGCTGTACGTTCGAGTTTTTTGTTTATTAACTTCTTCATCGAAAGAAGTCATGAATTCTTCTAGATCGAAATCTTCACAAAGAGATTCGTCATCCCTCACAGATGTTTTAGAATTTGTACTTTGCTCTAAAGAAGACATAAATTTCTCGTATTGTTTGTTAAGGTCGTTAAAAGATGCTGTGTTTTTGTCAATTTTAGTGTCAATCGAAGAGTTTGTTTGTGCTAAATTTTTGTTATTGACGCTAAATGATTCAAATTTCGCAGGAAGATTTTCAGTATTTAGTAATGACTCCATGCTACTAATGATATCAGGGTTATTTAAAATTGTGTTAACGTTAATAGGTAAATTGTCATTTTCGTTTATGAGACTAGGGTCTATGTAGTTACTGTCAGTCATCGATGTGTTATCAAATGAAAGAATAGAGTCAAGATTAACGAAGTTTTTCCTATCATGATAATTTTTTATGTTATCTACTTTTAAAGGTTGTTTTATTGATGATCTCTGAAAACTGTGATACAAAGACGGAGCTATTTTAGGTATTTTATCTTTTAACTTAGGTGTACTGTAATTAGAGGAGTAATTTGAAAACGATTTGTTTAAATTGCTGTTTCGATTGAAGCTGGGTTTATCTGTTGTACTGATGTTCTCTTTACTAGATTTAGTAAATGTCGTGTTTAATTTTTGACTAGATTTTTTATCGTTTCTGTTGATTCTAAACGAATTACACCTGCCACCGAATGAACTTTTGTTTTCGTTATTGACGCTGCCAAAAGATTTCATTCGTTGTAATGTTGGTGTTTTTTGGTAAGACTTATTGAGTGTGTCTTTCATCATTTTTGTATTATTCTTTATATGTGAAGGAGATATCAAATCTTTGTTTGGGCGAAGGGTTGGTAGGGTTTTGTTTAATTCTTTGGGAGACGTTTGAATCTTTTTAGGAATATTTGTGTCGGAAGACATTAGCTCTTTCATTTGCCTGGCAGCAGATACAAAGGGATCATACGTGTCATCTAACCTGTAAAAATAATGATTGATTATCTCTTAACTGCTCACTTGAAATAAATTCCGAAAAATATCTATTAAAAGAAAAATAGTATCTATGAATTTTTTAAATACGTCTTAAATGTAAAGAGTAAGAAAGAAACAAAGTAAAAGTACACTTTTTACAGGATCTTCCCCTTTTTTCTCAGTGACAATGTAGAAAATTACGATAGGAAACGTGAATAAAGGAGATAAATGGAATAACCTTTTAACTTCTATTCTTGGTAGTTTCAGTGGCGGTGCCTCCGATGAAACAGACTGAGTGTCACTATTATCATCGTCTACAATGAATGTCTTGTATTCGGTGCTGTTTCGACTTTTTTTATCAATTATTTTAAAGGTTTTGGATAGATTTCTTTGGCATTGTTCTTTTTTCATCATGTTATTTGTCTCCAATATTGAGGGTAATTTGAACTCGATTTTATTTTCTTCGACAGACTTCATTGTCTCAATTTTATCTTTTTCGTAAAACTTTAATTCGAAAACTGTTATGTGTTCCATGTTATGTATATTTTTCTTTGTATCATCATCATTTTGTACAGTTTTAACTGTACTAATCTCCGATGTCTCTTTTAGTATTTCTTTTAAATTACTTTTCAATTCCATTAGTGTATCAGAAAATTTATGTTTATCTATATTTTGGAGCTGGGTTTCATTTTTATTTAAAGCTTCAATAGAATTAGAATTAGGAGTATGTAATTTGGCTACATCCTCATCTAGCTTTTCATCCCCAGTTTTTTCGTTTATAATTTTGTCAGTTATATTAAAAAACTCTTCTAAATCAGTAGGGTCTTCAGAAAATTTTGTATAAGTATCACCACTACCATGACGACTAATATCTTTATTATTTTGATTTTGGTCTTCATTTTCAATAGAATCATTAAATATCTCTGTACTTAAATCATGTTCGTAATTTTCTTCAAATTCCTCAACTGATAAGTTATTTAAATTATCATCAGATGTATGATTTTTTAATGAAGTCAGAATAATATTTTCAATATTACTAGTTTTGATTTCGTTTAAAAGGGGAATTTGACTTTGCATATTATTTTCCAAGCTATCTTCCAAGTCTAAAGATAAATCGTTAATATTATCATTAGAATTAACTTCATCACATTGAAGTAACGTTTCACTAATTTCTTTCGATATAACTTCAAACCTGTCCATCTTAGGATTTTTGTACAACAGTTCAACTGACGGTATAGATACAACTTCTTCGTCAGTTTTTGGTGTACTTGGATTTTTAGTAAAAGATTTAGGTATTCTTTTTTCAACTTTTTTTTGTTCTGGACAACTATAAATTTTACAAGGAACACAAGGACAAAGTAGTTCAGTATTTACAGCAATAGAAAGACTTTTCTTATTACTTGTATTACGTTCGACTTCGTCAAGACTGTCTAGACTCATTGTGCTTTCTTTAGTAGAAGAAATTTTACTCATGTTTTTAATTATCGGTTGTTTTACAACTTTCTCTTTTCTTTTTTTTATTGATGTATGGTTTTCGTCTACTTCAGATTTATATTTTAATTTATCGGCGACAATTCCTTTGGTGTCTTCTACTTTCTCTGTTTTAATTTTGTCTTTTTTTTTAAAAGTCGTCTTTTTTAAAACAGGGATATGAGTTTTAGCATTATCATCTATAGAATTTGTTAATATCTCTTTGGATTTTGCATTTTTTTCTTTTCTCTCATTATATTTGTTAGCGATTTCTTCTAGTTTCTTCAGTTGTTGTTTTTTCTTAACATTAATTTTGTGTTTTATTTTATTTGGACGATTTATTTTGGATAAGTTAGGATCGGTAATACTTTGTTGAACAGGGGAGAAATTGGAGTCTCGGGTATTTCTAAAGGAAGGAAAGGAAGGATTTCAGTATAAATTTAAATGAATTAACAAACAAGGAGACAGGAACGGTTTCAACGCCATTCAATAAACATTTAATACCATATGATGATTATTCCTTCCTTTCCCCTTATTTGCTAGTGATTGACTTAACTTTTTTTTTACTACAAAGTCTTTAAATCTATCTAACTTTTACCTACCTAGTACTGCTAATATCCCTGGCAAGTCTAGCCTGCCTTGCCTTTACGTTGACATCGCCCGAATTGTTTTGGGATGTCCTCGAATTTCTAATGACAGGTACATGATGGGTACCATCTTCTTGACAATCGTTACTTGACATAGATTCTGTAATTACAATAACACAACTTCCATATAACGAACAAGAGTTGATGGAGTTCAGTCCTTATTCTAGATCAGCACGCTTTATTATCTAGGCCTCCGTGTCACTAAACTCTATGTTAAATTGCGTAGAAGTCTTAACAAAATATATATAAATATAAAGTCCCTCACATTACTACTGTACTCCAAAACACAGATCGTATTGTAGACTTCTGTCTTGCGGAAATTATTAAATCTTTTTGGATTATTTCTACTTATAATCCAATCAAAGATTATATATTTACTTATTGAGATCTATACTCAATTAATGATGGTTTATTAATTGAATTTCAGTGAAATAGTAGGCATCAGTTATCATAACAGATCTATATTATAAATTCTACCTATTCATTTGATTTAAATTAATACAATAAAAAATGTATGAAAAAGATTCTCGTAAAGATTTTTTTTAATGTAAGGAATTTAATGAACCTGATGCTCTTAAGCGGCCTTGCTTGTAGTCACCAAACTCGCGGGGCGGTGGCGGTGGTGAAACGCCGCGTGACGAGTCCACCGATGTAGAGCGGCTGTTTGTCTTCTCCCGAGTCTGTGACGACCTGCGTAGTCATTAGTGTGTTTCATAAAATGTAAATGTGTGAAAAGTTCTTTATTTATTTGTCTTATGTTGTATAAACTTTAAAAGTAAACTTAAGGCTAATATGAAATTGTCTTCTAACCGACACGAGGTTATATACGAAAAAAGTTTAACAAATCAGTTTTATATGTCCAAAAAAACCTACGTTGTTCTTAAAAGCAGCCCATATATATAATGTCTATGAAAACAAGACCAAATATACACACCTAAAATAAACCGAAAAACCTCAGAAATAAACAGACAGACCAAAAATAAATAGACATGTCGTATCTCAAAGGAATATGCATAATATGGTACATTGTTTATCATCGTAACTAGAGTCACATTGTTATGGGTGAGAGCGGGAAGTGGTGCAACAGGTAAACGTTTTACTCGTCGTGGAATCGGAAATATAGATCAAACAGATGTTAATACTCGTGATAAGTTGGCAAATTAGCCACGTTTCTTTTTATTTGACGAAACAACGACAACGAGACGGGCAAGGTGTTCTTCTGATGGTAAGTGAACTCTGACCCATAATAACAAGGCGCTGAGTAATATGGTGCACACGCATCATCACATTGTGCTCGTCCCTTTGTGACATAAAGTGTTAAGTCTCGTTACTTCAATAATTTCACCAGATACGACGCTTTTTAAAGCGGAACATAGTAATGTTTGCACAGTAGTGTTTGGCGGCAGAAATAGGAGCTGGGGTGGTATCGACATCAACGGCCTCTGACGACAGAGACCTACCGCCAGTAAATAGAAATTAAATTAAACTATTCGGTACTTTTAGATAGCCGTGTGGCACCCGGCAGAATAGAATAGGGCCACCCCACTCATCCCATTGGTGTCGTAAAAGGCGACAAAGGGAAATAGGTTCTTCAGAACCGGATAGCTGCATAACATCTGCACGATCTCTTCCTCGGAGAGCATGAGCACCTCTCTGGGTACCTCTAGTTCAACAACAGCATTCCCAAAGAGGGTTGATGTCAGGCAGGCGGCCGGTCGTAAAAAGTTTAGCCAAAACTATTAACAACATGTTCGGCTCTTCCAGTCTCGAGGCGGGACTGGAAGAGAAGAACATGTTGTGCCGACCCTACATAAAGTGGGACCAGGGCAGGAGAAAGAAGAGGAGGAGGTACTTTTAGATTTAAACTGGTACTAACTTGCGTGCGCGCGCGAGCGGTGCCTTGTATTGCGTGCGCGCGTTCAGCCGCTGCTTGGCGTCGGCGATGTGAGGCGGCGGCTGGGCAGCAGCGGCCGCCGGCAGGATCTTCGCCTTGTCCGCGCACCACTCCACGTGTCGCTCGAACGCACGCACACCAAAAGCTCGCGCGCAGTGCGGACATTTTTGGAGTTCCGCCATTGGCTGAAAACGATTTTTGTACATTTACTAAATTATTAACGTTTATCTGGTGTTCTTAAAGTTACGTAATAATAAGGTTTATTTAAGTGATATTACAAAAAAACATCGGTTCAAGATGTTAGTACATTACTTCTCAACAAAAAATAACCCACCATATTAATAACCATTTTCCGTAAACTTCATTTCAATGCAGCTAAAATTTCCGACTATTTAATTTAACAAAACTGTTTGAAGTCTTTATCGGTTTAAGGTATTGTTTCGCAATGAAGCGTACAGAATATTTCAGCAACTTAAAGTTAGCGTAGCGAACCAGTACACAAATAAGTATAAATTTCCATTACAATTGAAAGAAACATTACGACGCTCGTTTACGTATGTTAAGCTATTTCAAAAGTGTTCACACTATTTCGTAACGTTTCTTCATAAATTATTGGTTAAGAATTACAAAGTACCTCTCGTATAAATAATATGTACATATTAAGAGTATTAACTGATTCTTTTTAAAAAGAAAATTATGTATGTGACACAAAATTAAAAGTTCAACTTTTACGCAAAGGTTAACAAAACAAGCAAAGAATAGGCATATTATTATGTAAATAAATAGGTAAAATAAATCTTAAGCTCTAAAAAGCGAAAATTACCTTAATAATTTTGCAATAATCTTAATAACATAATTAAAATTGGTGTCAGAGATTACTTTTAAAAAACATGACTAAGTGTTAGCAGAAACTAACGAGCGACTACACGAATGGCGGATAATGTAAAAACGTGATACAAACAAGCTGACCTGGTATTTATGATCTAGATCGTATCATTGAAACAGAACTTCTATAAACGGATAAGAGAGAAAGTATAGTCCGATGGTTAAACTATACTTTGCCACTTTTTGATTTCGATATTGATAAGAAGCATAACAAAATTATTAAAAAAGGTTGTAACGATTTTTAATATTCTTTTAACAATTTATTCTTTTGAAATTAGTAACAAAATTGTCAATTATTGAATAAATAAAAATGATAGCTTCTGCTGATAATATTTAAAAAAAAATTCGATTGGTTGTATTAATTAATTTCCGGTTAGATTGTCATCTTTTTGCGAAAATGAAGGATAACGATTCTTCAAATGTTAATTGTTCGTTCAATCTGTCTATGCTTTTTTAAAGATTTTTATGTAAAATGAATTTAAAATGTCGTTTATCTAAGCATGCATATTTAATAAATAGCATTACCTTTTTTATTGCGCTCCTAACCGATTGTGGTTTCGGTTTCGGCGTCACTTTGGCGGTGTTCGGTGGGCTCTTCTCGAGGAAGGGGCTGTTTTCTGGAAGACCGAAATTCTTTGGCAAGTACTGTTCCAAATCTGTGCCTGGAATATCGCACGAACTTTATATAGCATATTTATTAAACTAAGATAAATTAAACTTCCGTACAACCCGTGGTATATTCAAATAACGTCTGAGTCTTTATGAGGAAAGTGAATAGGCTTCTAGTGCCGTTTATCAATAAAGTCCACATCTATCACGAAGAAATATGGACAAGTATTAATCTATATCTGAAAAAACAAACATAATTTAGAGTTCGTGTTTTAACATAATTTAGAGTTTACTGGTAGTAGGTCACTGTTACGGGAGACTATAAGAAAGACTAACTAAAAATATAAGAAATTAAATATGAATGTTTGAGTTGACATCCATTGTGTAATGTAGTGTATCAATGTTTTATAAATAAAAAAAAATAGGGAAATGTTATTGATACTGTATTCATTATCAATTAATACTCATAAAAAAGTTAGTGAACAGAGTCAACTGTGATATTAGGATTATGAAATATCTAATTAAGATGGATGTTTAGGCTAGATTCTTGTGCAATTAAGTAAGCCAACCGCAGACCACAGCCGCATATTCATAACCGAACAGCGATATATTGTGCAATTTTAGCTTGTTTTATGTTTGCGCAAACAGTTCAGCGCGCATTGGTTGTATTTCGGATACATGTGAGTTTTAGCGGTTAACTATAAACTATTGCAATTTTATCGCGTCGATATGTACCTGTAAGATATACTATTTCATAACATACACAAACACAAGAACACTGAACTGTAAGCGGCACGGCACACCCAAGACACGGCTCCGAGACGAGCGATCCATGCATTCAATATGATTTAATGCATATGAATCATCGTGTTAGTGCGATTGCTAACCAATGTTTCTAAAACATTTGAAATATTACTGTAACCAATTGTTTGTTCTTTAAAGATTTTTATTATGATTATTTTTCTTATTTTATGCAATTTAATATAAGAGGTTTTGCTCTGCCGTTTCACCATTACTCACAGAAGGGCTATATGATTAATTTACAATAATAAAAAATTATAGAATATGCGCAAAAAACGTTTCTTTAGTAAAAAAAACTTTTTAGGATCGGGACTGGTGGAAGGTCTCGCTTACCGGAGATTGTTTAGGTACCACCGCAATACCTATTGCATCCGACAATCAGTAGTGAGCAAACATTACTGTGTTCCGGTTTGGAATGTGTTGAAAGTTAGTAAAATTACTGGGGTAACGAGATTTAACTCTTTATGTCTTAAGACGACAACGGCAATGTGATGTGTATACCATCTTTACTAGTGTCACTGTGTTATGGGCACGCGTGTAACTTTTTATCAGGGGAACATCTTCGTTTCGAGGAATAAAAAAAGAAGAAAATTACGACATGTTTGAGAAACGCATGTAACCCTCACTAAGATTGGTATGGTAGGCGACGGTTGGTGAACACACCATAGGAACAAATACAAGCCACATTATACGTACGCGGAGCTGGTTTCGTTCTTACGTATGCAGACCTATTTTAACTTCTCTTTGTTTGTAAGTTTTAAGAATTTTTTTTTTGATGAACACCTTCGGAGCACTTTAAAATATATAATATTACTTACTCATTATAAAACAGATTACTTTCAATATCATATTTTGTAGTACAGTACTGTTTTTCTAATTCATTACCGAATGCAAACATAAGGAATTCATTACTAAACAAGTTTTGTTGAATTGCTAACGCGAATAATATAAAATATATAGGTTATATGTGTTTTTTTAAACATGAACAATTTCGGAGCACTTTATAATATGTAATCTTACTTCCTCATTGTATAATAGATTTCTTTCAATATAATTTTTTCTAGTACAGTACTAGTTTTCTCATTCATTACCGATTGCAAACATAAGGAGTTCGATACTAAACAAGTTTTGTTTTCTTGAATTGCTAACGAGAAAAAATATACCAATATAGGTTATAGGTGTAACCGTAAGGCATTGTATACGCGTATTGGTTACTATGCAGTTTATATATTCAAATGTTATTCACAATTGGTACTGATTCTCATTAGCACTCCGATGATGGTTGATGTTAGTAAAACGTCCGCGTGCTCACCAGGTGTCAGGGTTAGATTCGAACGGCATACAATGATATGTAAATATTTCACCCACTCACCTGAATTCGGATGATCCGAAGTTCTTAACCCTTATAAGCCACATAAAACAGAGATTATAAAACAAAATTAACAGAATATACAAACAATATAAGTATATAAATAGAAAATTGATAGATTTATGTAACTGTAAATAGATTAGTATGCACTTGTATTGGAAACATTAAAGGTATGATGTTGGCATGGAACAGTTCCGTAATATTATTCCAGATCTAAACAATTAATTATTCATGTGAAATTATTAATAAAACCAAAACCCACTGTATCAAACATACCAGTTAAATATATCAATTGAAAAAAAATTAAATTAACTGGTAATTAATTACCTTCCCGCCGTTGCCTTGACGAGTCAAAAGTTTTTCGTTTCTTCACGACCATTTTCTCGCAAATTTTCACGTGTTTAGCCAATGACTGTGGCACGAAGGTGCGGCTGCATACGGGGCATGGCACAAGAGGCAGAGGTCCTGCAGGTTGAGGGGCCACGGGCGCAACAGGGTTGGTAGGAACTGGAGGCGAAGGCGGTGGACCGACATGGCTTGGCGGCGGTGTCCTTAGTAAAGGTCTGTAAGACTCGCAGGGGGAGACTTCCCCCGTCGGCTCTGGGGAGGGGGAACGGGACGACTTTGCTGATTGCTCTGGATGTTGTTGCCGTTTACCTGAAACAATCGAGAAAATGAATACGACCACTAACAAAAAAAATATTATTGTAAAGATTTAGACTTTTTCAAGGACTTTTTCAAGAACTTTTACATCCGTTTATCATATTAACAATAAAGTAAATCGCTGGGACGATACATTTTCATGAAACTTTTCTAATGTCAACACACGTAAGAACAATTAAAGTAAGTAGATGAATACTGTATTTAACTTGAACACATCCCGTAAACTATGTGTGGAGTGTTGGAGGAAGTTCTCCTTAAGTTATATATATAATATAGCTCTCGGTAATAATGATTAAAAAATAAACACTATCCACATTAAGTAATAAATAGTATAGTAGTTAAGTTTAAAATGTAATCACAATTTTCTCCTAACATTAATCAACCGATATAATAGTATCGGAGTAGAAAGGTGGCGATGGAAATAAGAAATTCTCACGACTTACGACATATGACGATATAGTTGAGTAAAACGCGGCGTCGCTTTTACTCTTCGACTCAAATTACTCATCTCTTTCACTTTCAGAACGTATAATATTACATAGATTTTGTTATAATATATCAGGCATTGGATTACTATTACAAAACTACATTATACTTTCATTAGTTTTACATAACAAGTCAAAGTCAAGTCGGAGGGACGTTCACCTCGTGGTAAGTGATAGGCCTGTCCATGCTTAATGAGGTGTGAATAAAGATATTCACATAGTATTATATTTACTGGTGGCAGGTTTTCGTTTGCCGGAGTCCGTTTAGGTAGATACCACCGCTAGCCCTGTAGTCTCGGTCTATCAAGAATAGGACTAAGGTAAGCCCTACCTGTCGTAAAAGGCGACTAAAAGGATTTCCGGATTTCGCGGGATTTGAAGGTGGGGACCTTCAATGCCTATTAAGTGAACCAGAGCAGATGACAACTACGAAATGTTCTCGTATTTTGTCATAGCCTACTGTTTATGCTGGGGAGTGCATGGCTCTTCCCGGGATATGCTTAGCAGCAGTGCAGGGAGGCACTGGTGAGTTCCGTAGGAGATCCTAGACCTTCCGCAATGCAGTGAGGATGTCCACCGAGGTTTTAGGGGGTATAAATCCCACATAACTCTGACTTTTCCCCAAAAGCAGGGTAACTTTCCGAAGATTTACCCCGCGTCAAAAAAAAACTAGGTACCACCGCAGCTCCTGTTTCTTCCGCTAAATATTAATGTATAAAAATTTATTCCTTAAAGATTAATGGTATGAAACACTAACTTTACTTTCAGAACTCATGATCTTTCACCGATCTTGGTAAACATATTGATGGTAGCTATTACTAAGTTCTACTATGGGCAATGTTGCTTATTCCATAGTTGCATGTCTGAATCTTTTGAGACGTGAATGTATGGCAGAAAGAAATGGACTTTATAGTAACAAAATAATTCTAAACGCAACAACATATATCCACAAGGGTGAACAGAAGGTAACATGACGCAAGCCTCTGGCCGCGACCATCGATTAGGTAAATTACGTACGGTAAGTCACGCGACTCGTTTCGTACATATTTTCAGTTATATACAATCCTATAATAATGTTCATTGCCACAATAAAAAAAAATCTGCTAAGTCGACCTTAACTATAACTTATTCACTTTCATGTAATACAATAAACAAGTTAAATTACTCTCAAAGGATTGATGGTCAATTACGATGCCACAATTGGGAATCTTGACACTGATAGGTAAGGACGGCATAGCATTAAAAATTGTTCAAATTAATAAACATTGTTTTTTAAATTATACACGTACAAATTTATAGGATTTTTATAATTGATGAACGTATATTATGTAAATTCATCATCATCATCAGCCGATAAACGTCCACAGCTGGACATAGGCCTTTCCTAAAGATCTCCAATCTAATCGATCCGTTATCTTTATTTAGCGGATTCGTCCAGTGACCTTCACCAGAACCTTGGTCCACCTAATGGAGAATTATGTATATTTAGTCCTAATACTCATACAGATAAAAACCACATTACCTAAAAGCAGCTTTTGTAACGAGATAAAAAATTACAATAGCAAAATGTACAATTTACTTACGAAAACAGTCAAATAAACGAAGCATTGCTTTCTTCATAGAACTGGCTGTATAATTTCAAATTACACTAAAAAAACCGGTATTTTAATGTATAATACCAAACACTATGTGATCCGTCAATTATATTTAATGCAATTACGAGAACAACCATAAACTGGTTTCATTCACTGCTGTAGGTTATTAAATATAACTTATTATGCAAGAAATATGCAAGTGTTAAGCGAAAACCTGTTATGAGACCTTGGCAGAGGATTCGATATAACAACACTCATTAACGTTTAATGCAAGAAAAATTAAAAACTATTTATTTGGTGGGTAGATTTAAAACAATCGTACAAAGTGCAGTTTGTAGGTCTATTTATATAATATATATAAGCTGATATAAAATATCAACTTCCTAGTCCATACATTTTTTAAGATAATATTGATTTTATTAAATACTTACCATAAAAAAAAACTTAATGACGATTAATAGAATCAAAAATAAAATAAGTTTCAATATTTTAATGAGCGCTAAATAAATCTTTCCTATTTGTTAACTCGAGGAGAGACAAATAGTTTTTAATGAACATTAAGATCTTCTCTTTAAACCAAAAAAAATTTGAAGAATCAGATGATACGTTATTTATTGGGGAAGGAGTATGTCTAGAAGTGGCAATGTATAGGCATGGGATTTTTTTAATTGACGAGGCGATGAGACGAGCAAGGTCTTCACCTGCTGGAAAGTAATACACTTGCTATAATACACGTGATGCTAATTAAGATGGTATACACTGCACCACTTTGTGTTCGTCGCCTTGAGACAAAATATAATTTTGTTACCCCTGTAATTACACTAGTGTGTAACTCTCTTCAAACCTGAACACTGTAATATATGCACAGTGTTGTATGTCGGCTGCGATAGGAGCTGCAGTGGTACCTACCTAAATGGTCTCCTGCGACAGAGATCTACCAACAGTGAAACAAAAACATCTCATCTCTCACATCCATATCTTAGTTACTTCATATATTGCTTCATATATATTTTAATTGGTACTCTCTCGCAGTCGAAATAAGTGCTTAATTTTTATTTAAAACTTAAACTTGTTGGTTAAAAACTAGTGTAATCAATAAAAAACAACCTTGGTAAATGCAATGCAAACCATAAATGCATCATAACCATGGACATGTACAGAGTAAACTCAAGGCCTGTTTAAATATTAAATAATGCTAGTGCAAATAAGATAAACTGCGAAGCTTTTGTGCTCCGTCCTAAAAACCTAAAATGTGTACTGGTTTAAAATTCTTGCCGAGTGGTGGATATCATCACCACGTTTAGACTTTCTGAGAACATATTCTCCGTTGTATGCTGAAGCGGTTGTTTATTTATGCGGCACACGGTTAAGTTGACGTGCTGCGAACTTTAAATTGTTTTGGGTTTTATTTAACACTTATTTTCCTTTGCGAATAGTGTAGTTTTGAAAGAAATATATATATATATATATATATTCTATTTTTTTTGTTAGGTTTTTATCACGCCAAAGGACTAT
>DWLS01004671.1:0-13642 GCA_018246255.1 Pachliopta kotzebuea | reverse complement strand
ACCTTCCACACTTCAGCTGGTATGCCATCTGGCCCAACTGCCTTACCATTCTTCATTCCTTGCACAGCCACTTTAACTGTGATGAAGGTCAAAAGGTAAATAAAATATACATATATTGAAAATTTAGGTTTACTTGTGATCAGGCTTTAGTTTGTATAATTTCATATAGATCAGATATATGTCCCCTTGTTGCAACTACAATAATATAACAGTGTCCAGTTCTAATTTCGTTCATATAAAATTCAAATCGTTTTAATGTTGGTTAATTTTGATAGAAATATATGAGATGAGCTACAGTATTTTGGCTTCATAAAGGTAAATGAATCTATAGAAAATTCATTGTAGAAAAAGTATCGTAGTTTTTCAAAATAAACGACTGTATAGTTATTTCTAATTATACAATATGAAACAGTTTTATCTATTTCATTTATAAAAATGGGACATATGTATATTACTACATGTGGGTATAATATCGCTGACGACATATGTTTGTTTATGTATGGATTCGACCGACATGTGTTTACGCTGCAGTTTAAGAAGCCTGACTATGACAGCCCGGTCGTGTTTAAAATGCGAATTTTATACTTCACAGCTTTTACTAACATGCGGCAGGTGGTAAATTGTATATTGAATACATATATAAATGAAAGGAAAAGGTCGTAACTTTATCGTAACAAATGGAATTGTACTTAAAATACATACAAAATACTAAAGAGCTAATTGAGGTTTTAATACTCTTATCTTCTTTTTAGTCTATTTGAAATTTATACTTATCTGTTTATTTTTATATCATTCATTATTTAGTTAACTTAAAATTTAGATCATTAATGTTACATATTATGAACTGGCGGAGTTAATTGTTTTTTATATCCCAGTTGTTATTTTTATAATTAAAAATAAATCACTACTAAATATTCCGTAAATTTATACTTCAGATCTTTCAATCTTACAAGAGTAGTGCTGGCAACATTGACTTTATAATTCTGTATTCTGTTTGATGATGCGCTGCTTATACTTGTAGTCTAACAAATGTAACAGTAAAGAATTGTTAATATTCTGAACGATGTTTATAGCTAAAGTTATAACGTTTTAAGTAGGACTGCCTATCTACATATATAAGCAGATAACAGGTTTTGATTTTCGTAAAGGCTTTGACGTCAGCGCATGTACAATCTGCATGCAAAATTGTTATCGCACAACGTAATGTAATGACGCGATGAACGCGTTACACTACACTAGTACAGGAATCGAAAGCAGATTAGATTAGAGTAATGCGAAACCTGGCCACATCTCATAATTAGCGAGAACTGTTCCTGTTGATATACGGGTATTCATTAAAAAGAACTTTATTTGCACACAAAGACAATGTTTAGATGCTTTCTCAGTCTACCTACCATAGGATTGGGCAGAGAATATAACAAAGAACGCAGTATCGTGTTAGTACTTAATGTATAGTTACATAAAGTACCATTAAACAATATGTTGTATGTACACACACATCGACCAAGTTAGTCGCGAATACAACGTACCTACATTACACAGAAAACTTTTCATAGGAGTTTCACAAGACTAATAAATCAAACGTTGTCGGCGGTTTAGAATCTCCGATCTTAGTTTATTAAACCTGTCGTAAATCAAAACAGTTCTGTATCAAAATGTTTTCACTTTTCATTGTTAACAGTTTATTTTAATAACAAACTAAAAAGCTTATTCTTATCGCTTAACATTGATATTATTGAGGATCGTACGAAGGAAATAAAACTCATTTATCAAAATAACATCTTCATTGTCTAAGGTCACATGTCAGGCATTTAAAATTAGGTATACTAGGGTCACAGTAAAGTTACAATTCATATAGTCTGCACATATATACATAGTTCTAGGTGTGTTTTTTAAACAGCACGCAAAAATATAATGTATTTTCTAATGTAGAGTTTTCACATTTGTACTAATAGCGACAGCGGGCGCGTGTTTTGTAAGCAAACACGAAATCCGAAGCTGCGTTATAAACATTATACGAGTGAAGGAAGTGGGCTAACTAAATATAATTTAATCAGTCCTAGAGGAAATGTGTTAACCGAACCTAATATAAATTTACGTCGTGAATCTGCCTCAAGTTTATTTTCGACTTGCACTGTTTCTCATTAGGACGCTGGTAGATAGTGAGATAAATTAACTCAAAGATCCCCTCATCCATCCTCGATAAGGATTCCTAATGTGTTGTAAAGAGTAAGGACCTAAATTAAATGTCCCATTCCCTGTAATTAAATCATATATTTATATCATCTACAGTTTGTAACACCTGCTATGCGTAGCATTCAGACTTTAATAGAAAGATTATTCTAGGTCATCTCGTTGAGGGATGTAATGACTGAAAATCTTTTATAACTAATTTATATTCTACCGTTTAAAAAAAAAAGATTAATGTTAAAGAGAATAGTACCTCATTATAAAAGCAGTTAGGGTTACATTTATGTATTATAATTTTGTGTTAAAACTTAAACAACAAGCAATAAGTCAACAAGATTTACAAACAACATCCATTTCCTCCGTAGCGACAATAGGGGTCACCCCTGCTTCCAGGCCACCTGTACATTGCCTCCGGGGCTTCACGCCTGAATCCGATTCTGGTAACAAACTGCCCTTATGCGGGCCCATTGTTATCTCATCCTATATTGTGTACGCGGCGCGTTCGGCCCTCTCGCAAAGGTTTCTCTCGGAAACAGATAAACAAGATTAAGTGCTTATACGACCGAAATTTTGCAACTACTTCTAAACATGCAAATTTAGAGCGAACGACCCTCGCTTTACAAGGATTTAGTTTTAAAAAACATAACATAAACTTAACCAACATTATTTTCCACTCTTTGATTTTGGAGTCTTTCACTGGCAATGTGCGGGTTAGCGGATGTGGCATCTTCAGGAAAGCTGTTCTTGGAACATTTCAGTTTCTTTACAATGTTTCCCATTCAAAAAAGTTTAAGCTCAGAGTATAGTGTTTATTATTCTATATATATTGTTTGTGCAATATGTATTCGAAAGTGCTATTAAGTCTGCCCGAACGAATTCCACGAAGTGTAAGAAACTCATTACTGTAATGCACGTTGCTGTGTCATTATCATATGCAGAGTATATTAGAATTGTATGAAATATATTATATGAAAAAACGTAATTGGTGGTATTACTAAAAAGAATATGATCATTGTAAGAGAATACGAAATGTATGTTTTAAAATAGACTTCAAAGGCATCTTTGTGATTGATCTGTTGTGAATACAATTATAAATAACAATACATCCGGTCTGCTGATACCCAGATACTGCAGTTCAGCTCAGCGGGCAACTATTGTAATGTCCGATAAAAAAATATCGCAACTGTGAATTAATTGGAAGTAAATCTTTATCGCACTGAGCGTATTAGGAACGCTGTTTTTATGAACAGTTCACGCTCGTGCACGCCATTGTAATTGGATTTTATATTCGTACGATATCATCACCTCGAATGTTCTATAGACAACTATCCTTGACCGCGAGTATTTACCTTTATTGGAATCAAAAAAATTTAATTGTGTTATGTTATAATCTCGCAAGAGTAAACCATAATATAAACAAGGTCTACGACTAAACTGTAAGAGATGAGAAAGTACTCGTATGATGCAAGTAAATGAAGAGAAAGGCGTATGTGGGCGAGCAAGTTTAATATCATTTCGTTCTTCTTTGTAAATTAAAAAACTGTTAACGTATGCCCCTATTTATTAGTTCAAATTTTCTGTCTCTAAAATTATATTAACGTAAGTTAGCTTGAGCCATCGGGTGGAAAGGTTTAAAAATTACATGCCCAGGGCTACTGCCCCAAGCTATGATGTGAAGTTAATAAAAACTGAGAGAGAACTGATTTTATTTAGTAATACAAGCTTCTTATATACAAAGGTTATACACTGGGTCCTTATCGCTAGTTTATAAACTATATGTGATTAATGGATCTGTTATCCGAGTTTAATGGGTTCCTATTTCAGTTTATCAGTAAGTGTTTTCTTTGCTCATTGTCGGTCTTTCTCTTATGATTCTCAATTCTCTAAAAACTACTTATTTCATACGAGTTATGTTGTATGAAATAAGTAGTTTTTAGAAGGAGGTAAAATTTTATATCATTATATTTATCTTGATATTATTTGTCATTTTCTTGTCATTAAATTTCGTGAAGAAAAAAATATTACAAAAACAACACTTCTATCTTACGTGCTGAATTCTGGAATATAAAATGGATATACGGAGCTCATTAGACTGGTGTGCCCGGAGCAAAGCCTTTTTGACGATCCGCGCAGAATAACATACGTTTCCATTATACCGGCGAAGCATTCGGAACGACTTACTCGATGTATTTATAAGGACTCCCATAGAACAGTTTCCGGCGGAAAACGTCTTGTAATAATTCCACAGTTCTATCAGCGGAGCGTGCGTGGGATCTTAATAAGGATTATAATCACGTTGCATGACACTTGTAACTCGCCTTAGTAACGTTTCTCGCATAATCAGTATCGCTTGATGCTTTCATACGCGTCTTCTGTTTGTCAGTTTGCATTTCAAGGTCCACTAATATTTAAGTCTTGGGAACCGAATCCATTGTGAGCGATGTTATTCTTATACAATAGTTATTTAAATATTCGAAATGTGATTCGTCTGTTACAATACCCACGTAATATTTTTCTGTATCGCATTACGTGATACCAATAACAGAAGGTAACAAGAAAAATGTTTTTGTATTCATACTGTGTATTGTACGTGAAAGTTGTATAACTAATACACAAGTGATTCGATGAAATATATATTTTTATTATGGTGTTGTTTATTACAGGCGTATTATTTACCTTCAAATGAATGCCTTGCATGTATCGTTGGCGATAAAGTGATTTAATCAATTTGGCAAGTGAAACGAAAAATAACATGGTAAAAATATTTCTTTCATAAGTAGTGGCCTTATGATTTATTGCACAATGCATTTCGCAAACGAATTGGTCGTAAAACGATTGCAAATTCACAATTTAATTTAACCGACACAATATTTATATCGGCAACGATTGACCGCAGATTAAAGATAATTGTGATCATTTGTTACGCTAAAAGATTTTGTACGTGAAAATAATTAACAACTTTCGCCAAGTGTTATGTAAGTAATCCACAACTATCACTTATATGCATATTACGTAAAGCTCAGTGCTGTAATTTAGCTTAATTAGTGACGATGGCATTTCTATGATAATTGCTTTCCTCGAAGAAACCACTCGTTTATAATTACACTTATAATTTTTTGAGGTCTAGCAGAAATGAAATCTCGTGAATAGAATAAAGATATTTATGCAAAATTTCTATTTGATGACGAGCTAGAAAATAACCAACTGAACTGACTGTTTCAAATACTATAAAATGCAATTAATAAACAGTTCATGATGGATGTCTAAAACGTTAATAAGTAAAAATTAAACACGATCTAATAACTTTAATTAGTTTGAATATTTGTTAGCTACCAAGAACACTTGATCGAAATTGTTCATAGTTTGAAATAGAGCTATTCAATTTAAATAAACATATGAAAAGGAACAAACTAAAACATTATTTTAGGACAAACTAACAAATGCTCTGAGAGAAGTATAACTTGCCATAAAATATTTTATTGGAATATAAAAACTATTTGTAAAAAAAATATTAAAATAATACACAAAAAGATATGGCATATAAATAACATTCTACATGATACATCGGACTGGACAGCAGTGACCACCGGATACCCTTCCGCGGATTTATAGCTTTTAGGGCCCTCTAAATATGAACTGTACGCGACCTCATTTCATCATTTAACAAGTTACGAAAGTTATGTTTACAAAACTGTAAGTAAATTTATATTGAAAATAAAAGGAAGTTTACATGCAATCTGTTTGTGTTTTAAAATAACCTTTCAAAAATAAATCATGCAATCGAATGAATACTCTTAATACCTGTAACGAATTTTAAGTAAGTGGGGTTATACCCAAACAAAAAAGCACCCTGTATTCAGTAAAGTTTCATAGTAATACAAAACATTACAAAAATTACTCGTTTAATTGAAAATTACTCTTTATGTTTTTATTAGTATATAATAGAAATTAACTTTCACCTAGATTATATGATATCAAAATTTGTCTTATTGGCTAATAAATATTTATTGTAGGTAGATAATCATTATTGATAAAAATGTACTTAATGAGCATATACAATTTTTAATACTTAAAATCAATAACTAAAAAATATCAAATACAGATTAAACTTACAACCTCTTTATTTTTTTTTTTGGTAAATAATAGTGCTGTTAATCTTTTTGACGACTTTACAGTTTTTTTGGAGTCTGTATTCCCAGATGCAGAATTTTTCAATAATTTTAATAGAAAATACATAGACACAATAATAATTTCTAAATGAAAAGAACGATAAATAGATTAAGAAGGATAAAGAAGAGTGATTACGTAAAGCTACAAAAGTTAATAAATGATTAGATAAATAAATAATAAAACGGAAAATAAGCGAAACACTCAATGATGTACAGTCAAGTCAACATGGTCGTCGGAAAGATGATTTAGATTCAAATTTGTCTAAATTACAATAATTTGTTATTTACTACCTCTTAAATAATAAAATCAGGACAAATAGCGTTAATTAGCGCACGCTTATAAATCAGGCAGCGCTATAAGCGGAACATTAATCAAAACAATCCAGCAGTATCTAGGCTATTGTCTAGACGCGTCTACACTCTAACTTCCACTAAATACACATCGTTGTCAAGTTCAAATGTACACGTCGGTTAAGTTGTTTACGGCCATTATGAGGTTAACTTTGATGTACTTTGAAATTAAGGACAAATATTAAAATTTAAATATTAAATATTTTTATTAAATTATCAAAATAATACATCATCATCATTTCAACCGATGAACGTCCACTGCTGAACATATGGAAATTATACATATTACATGATAATACGTAAGTTAATAGTATTTGTTTACAATATGTGTTTTCCTACTCCAGTTAACAATTATTTAAAGCTTTTTTACCTATAATTTTAAAATATATTTGTTTAATGGTTTATTTCCAAGTTATGTCTAATAGTATAATAACATCATACTATATACATCTTTTGATTTAAAATCAAATGAACTTGTTTAATTAAAAGATATATTTTTTCTGTGAACGTGTTATTTATATTCAAGAATCATTTGAACTATCAAACCAATTGGTTATATGTAAAAAAATGTTAGCTATCTGTAAAAGCCGAATGTTTCAACGTCTAATTTAGTATTCAAGTTCAAGATTCCTCCCCGCCGGGTTATTGACCGGCCCTTGAACATGCGCGCCGTGGAAATCCAGTTTCCTCGCAATTTACTAATATCCAAATTTGTAGACACCAACACACCATAAAGTATATAAACTTTAGAATGTATTATAAATATTTTTTTGTGTTCATTAGTTTCACCAACGAAAAGATCAATGGGAACATTAAACAAAGAAAAAGATACAGGTGAAGAGAAAGTAGGTAAAGATGAGCAGAAAAAGCAAATGTTTATATACCTTCACTTATTGAGTATGTGACCTTAAAACTACTTTATAATTATTCTTAAACTTTGTACTCAATTACTTTTAGTAACTAAAGGAATATACCCTTTTTTCAATCGTGATTTTTTAAAAGCCATCTTCCTAAACTCATAATCTGAATAAAATATAAATTAATAAAAAGGTATATTTCTTTATGAGGAATGTTTATTTTTATTTTTGATGTTTGTTTTCGAGGTACATATTAATTATGCATTTTAAGATATAAACAGATATATACGTAATAGCAAGATCTTTATGATATATTACGAACAATCCAGAAGGTTGTTGTGGTAATAAAAGATCTAAACTTCGTGTTTTCGTTGCTGATGTATATCCGGACAATAATATACTTTGTATAGAAAATATAAAACTGAAGCAATATGTAGACCGCATTTGACCAAGCAATATATAGAACTAGTAGAAGACGTCTGTAGAGTTCTGATTCTGTAAGAGGACTGATCATAAAAATCTGGATTTTATGTAATGGTATATTCACAACTCAATATTATAAAAAATATAGATTAATTACTTTGCATGCTTTGTAAATGTGGTTACCAGTAACTGTTAAATTTTAGTCGTCCGTCCGTTGGGGTTCCGTATCGATTGTCCCTGTTCGAAGCGCGCTACCGTTTGCACAGGATTTTGCCAATCCCTTTTATTGCGCTCACATGTTTTCTAACGATTACGCATCTGCTTTGATTTATTTCTGAGATTATCCGCCATGTTTAGTCATTAAATAACTTAAACTTTATAAATAAATTACTACAATTACCATTTATATCCCCGCATATTACTTCGTAATTCGTTATACTGGAACGACCAAACTTCTTAATAATAACTACTACATAGAAACATAAAATCGGACTAAAATAAAAATATCCGAAAGAAATGGGAACAGCTTAAAAAAGCAGATTAAAACAATTTATGGTCTACAACCAGGCGACCTAGTTCATAAAGTTTCCTTTTTCTTGTTCTAACATTCGACCAATGAAAAACAATTTACACGCCTTACGAATATTATCCGGAGTAGCATATAGAAAGAAAATGTGTTTTTTTCTTATATAATACACTCAACGTACTTTGCTGTAGGTACTAAAATATTGTACCTTAAAATTTTTGGAATTCTCTTTCCAAAATACTTTGAAAAGTTTCTGAAAGTTAGGAATAAACTGCTAAATGCAACAAACGATCTGTGCCAATCATAGCTGCTACATACATAATGATTTTTTATTGTAACCCGAACAACACCAAGTTTTTTAAAAATTATGCCAGATGTGTTACCACGTCTTTCTTTTGTAAAAAATCAATATATTGAGTGAATAGTTATTTTTAACTTAGGTATTCCAGAAGGGATTCAATCCGTTTGTTTAACTGTTTCAATGCATTTGCACTGATATAAATGTATGTACATGTAGTAACATTGCTGAGCCTCAGTATATTATGGTGCCGTTTGCGGAGTGAGGGTTTAGGGAACAATGGCGCGATGGTGATGTTATTGATTGACTGCAACAGGTGGTTGGGGCGTCCCGCACTCCTCGCCTCCCTCTTCGCCCAAAACTTCACTTTCGTCTTCAATTCCGTTGAAGACTCTCAGCCAATTCCGCCGTCATTATGAACATGCACTTTGACACTGTCTTTTTATACGTTGGCTTTGTGCAAATCCGATCTTTTTTAAAGTTAGCTTTCATTACTATGGTCATAAAACTTTTGATTATTACTTCGCCACTTTACTATAGCTCAACTTTGCTATTGCCTTTTTATACCTAGTATTGTATTACATTTAGATTATTCAAATACTTATTATCATACGCGTGGAGAAAAACTGTGAAAACGAACATTACAGTACTTCATATACTTTTTTTTGATTTTGCTTTATAATATTCTTTTACATTTTTTGTAAAAGTTAATACTGTAATTGATGAAAAGATAATACTATAATTGTCTCTGAGTAGCAGCATCACAGTGTTTCATTCATTTTAATTTGCGAAATCAAGTCTTCTCTAATATGAAATTTTCAAATCTCTGCTTTACGTAGTATTATCGAGTTTATTTCTATGGTCAACATTGTAAAGTAATACAGACTGTAATTAATCAAAATAAAGCTCCAACCGTTAATGTGCCACCAATATTTTACTGTAACAATGAGCGCAGGCTTTGATGGAAGAGCTCCGTTTTCGTTTCTTAATTAAAATTTGCAAACCCTGAACAAATTGGTATTTCCGTAAAGCCATTTTGTAAGCGCTCGTGTAAAATGTAACTATAATATTTTCACGCGTTATTTTATAATGTATAATATTTTCTTATATAAATTTACTCTTGGGTTTCTGACTAACAAACACAATAATTTTAAAAGTGATTCTTATATTTAAACAGACAACAAAATTACTTCACGAAATTACTTGACTTTCGTTTTATTACTATGTTATTGTTCTTGCATTACTAAATATCATAAAAACAAACATTTTCTATATAAACAATTTTGAGTATAATATTGGAGACAGTTGTCAACTTTAAGTGCCGTGTTTAAGACAACAGTGGTCTTTGTCCCTGTATTCATTGGACGCGGCGACTAAATGAAAGGCGTTCACGTGATGGTAAATGGTACGCCTGCCCATAGCAATTTGGCGCTGGTTAAGATGATATACACACCACCACATTGCGTCCATCGCTTTGAGACAGTGTCAAGACTCGTTACCCCAGTAATTTCACTAGGTTACAACACACTTAATACCGGAACACAGTAATGTTTGCAGAGTAGTTTGGCAGCAGAAATAAGAACTGCGGTGGTACCTAGATGATCTCCGACAATAGAGAAAATACCACCAGTAGTTTTATGTATGCAAACATTTTATTAATAAATTTAAGTTTCTATCTATATTTTAGGATGTAGTAGGTACTATAAATTGTTTATTATGCAATAGTAACACAAAACGGTCATGCATATTGATGCTGGGTGTATTTGTATAGTCCGATGTATTGAACGTCGCATTGGGGAGTACGTTATTGTATATTCAACACACGCGGAGGGATTATTGACAAAACGTCAAGCCTCTTCCTGCGCTGTACACTGACGGAGGGACGGAAGGAAGGATCCAATACTTGGAACTTTTTAAACTATCAATTCACAGCATATGAATCAATTTATCAAATCAAATTGTTAACTAACAGCTTTAAGTTCAACTCGAAGAGAAATGACAAGTTCTGTTCTTTATGAATGACGTTTTGTCATCATGATAAGAGAATATTTAACGCGTCCGGACTTTAAATTAACCGACTTAAAATACATGCACATTTTACAATTTGTACTTTTTAATGGAATATAAGTAGGCTTTTGCTATGTATATATTTTTCACTTTTTTCAAACTGGCAAGAAAATAAAACGAAAGATTTTATACCTTTGTATTTTAATTGAAACTTTGTCTTCTACAGTTTATGTATATATCTGTTTTAAATTTGTAGACAGGATATGTAAAACAGATAAAATAATGAAAACCGCAACTGCTGTGTATAGTTTTCATTTTAAAATTTTTCACTTCTATTGATTTGTAACAATTTAGTACAATAGAATTAATGTTTCAATAGAGTTTTCTCAATGTGCCTACATCTGCCCGCGAATACAGTGTGTTACAGTTTATACTTTAAGCTGTATGATGTAATTTGGATATATTAAGCTGTATCAGCAACCCGTCGTGGGAACTTCGCGATAACGTGTAGATATGAAATGTACTATTGTTGTTATTAGGATTATCGATGTTGTGATAAACAAGCGCTTTCCAATATTAACGATTCATTGTTCAAGCGGAAATCATTTGATTGTTGTGACGCTTTATCCCTTAACTTCTAATTTGGATTTAATTATATGCGTGCAATCCAAAATTTCTCTATCAACCATTGATATAGATTAAATTACAACCGTGTTTATAATTGATTGTTTTTTTTATTTCCAGAAGCGGCTTGGCGCGGCGTGACGGGCGGGCCGCGCCATGGGTAACAAGTGCTGCAGCCGCCGCCACGATCCCGATCGACCCCTTGGTGAGTTCTTAAACTTTTGAGTGCTGACTACTCCAAACTGAAGCCAGTCGGTATATTTTTTAAAAACACACATCTGTTATCAGGGAAAAATTTATATTAATTTTAGTTTGATTGAGCTTCTATCGAAATATACTTTATTTATTTTGTCTATTCAACAATTGTTTTCACATAAATTAAATCTTTAACATACATACACTTGCTATATACAATTATTTATTTGTTTATTTATTTACACTTTATTTGTATAATAACAACAAAAGGAAAAACATTATGTACAAGAGAGACACAGTAAACAAAAAGGCGGACATAATGCCACAAGGCATTCTCAATTATATGAGCGTAACAATCTCTTACAGGCTAGTTCCACATGCATTGTTATACCATAACTATTAATTCATTTTTCGGTAAAAAGTGTCGAATCTGAATATCATCATCAACATTTTGGCCGCGTGTTAGCTTGAGCCATTGGAATGGTTTTTAAAAACTAACGCTTAGGACTACTGTCAAGATGTTAAGTTAAAAAAAACTGAGAGAGAACTGACTTTATTTAGTAATACAAGCTTCTTATATACTAAGGCTATACAATGGGTCCTTATGGCTAGTTTATAAACTATATGTGATTAATGGATCTGTTATCCGAGTTTAACGGGTTCCTATTTAATTTTATCAGTAATTGTTTCCTTTGTTAATTGTCGGCCTTTCTCTTATAGCAATTTCTAAGGTGAAATAAATAGTTAACAATTTTTCTTAGTGTATTTCATACTCATTTTTAGGATTACTATGTATGTTGGAAAAACTTCTAACTATAATATAGATCCGTGTATTAAGTTTCATTATATATATAAAAATAAAAGAAATATCATTTGCAACTTGTATATATACGTATATGACAAAAGCCTTCTCATTAAGTTTTCTTCGAACTTCGTTCTCATTAACCTGCCACGCACCAACTTGTTCATGAGAGCATTTGACGTCATCTTGTGTTTGCCTAATCAAGCGGCTCATTCTAGCATGAGCTTACTTCTAGCATAAAGCGAAGCCTGGTACCTCTAAGAGAACGTTATCGAGCCACTCCTTTTTTATCTCTGTATGCTTACAGCTTCAAAAGATATGCTAACCATAATAAAAATGTTATCTACATATACCCAATGTGCTTTTGGATATATAATTAACTAGTAATTCGTAATTCATTTTCTCTTAACTTGAGTAAGAACAGTTCCAAATTCTTCAAATAAAAATGTTTTATATTTTTTGAACATTCGTTATATGAAATCGAAATGGGTATGATAAATAAATATCTAGTATGACTTTTTTTATTTATAGGCCAAAATTTATTTCGTAGCAAGAAACAGTATTTTGTGTAAGAATTTAATATACACATATTATCAATATCAAAAATATATAACACCTTCAATTTAAAGCTTGTAGCAAAACTTGTTAAATCGTTTCTTTTGAGGAAAAATGAGCGGTAAGATTTAAAGAAACTTAATACCTTGCCACCTACTTCGCTGAAGTTTCCTTTTAAAAAACTTAGCCGCTATAGAAAGTTTATCGAACCGTTTGACTGATGGGCCAAAAGCTGGACTTTTAAACCATTTAACTTTCTTTATATGTAAAGGTACGAACTTAGTGTGAACAAAGAGCTCCCTTTAATCGTTTCACCATATGGGTACGTTTTAGGAGACAATAATATTTTAAAATTATATATATTAAAACTATTGATAAAGTGATGTTCAAATTTAAGGATAAACTAATATTAAAATGAATCCTCATGTAAGTGTCCAAAACATAATAATTATAATATATTTAAATGTCCTTATATTACAATACAAATACAAATGTACCTTATTGTGCACTATGACAGAGTTACAAAAAAAGAAAGTACATAAGGATTTTCACAAAAGGCGGTCTTATTGCTAACCAGCGATCTCTGCCAGACAACCTTTGGGTAGAAATTTAGCAAGTAGACCAAACCGGGAGGGTGCACACGAA